>JAYMTP010007508.1:0-10931 GCA_036897365.1 Geranium brycei | reverse complement strand
CAAAATGCCCGAGTTCCATGGAAATTCCACATAGTTAAGGTTGATTAATCTTGTTTTAGAGAGAAAAAAAAATGAATGAGAAGATGTTCTGGAGAGACAATAAGAAAGGAGGAGGGAGAAGGAAAAAATTGAGTTTAATGGCACATGTTCAAAAATTTAAATCATATTGAAAGGTGTTTTAGTCATTTTATATTAAATTTAACGGAGTTTTGAACTGTAACACTTAAAATTAGTTTTCTATATTAAAGTGACACTTAAAATTTTTTATCATATTAACATGAAAATGTGTCAAACTTCGCCTTATCGAACAGAAATTATCCCTTTATTTTAAACAATCATATACTAATTTATTCTTTTAACAAGTGAATAAATAAATTAAATCAGTTGGTGACATAGTGGAGCATAGACTTTGTCCACCCACATAAGTGGAAGGCTGACTCAGGTCACCTCTACCCTTCAATAATAATTATTATATAATAATAATAATATCCTAACATTCACCACGCGTGACCCAGCCACCACCCACTCGCGCCTCGTTCCCACCTCCCAACCAAAACCCGACACGTAACCAAATCCCTCCCCCGCGCGTGGGGGTGCCGGACGAGCCGCACGGGCTACCAGCTGAGGCGGTTGCGGATTTCAGTGGAATTTGGATTGGGTTTGGGGTGGGGCCCACCAGGGAGCCTTGGCCTTCATGGTTTGACTTTTGACCGAATGTGGAGTTGAAAACAGGAAAGGAGAGGAAGACGAGTCCACAGCTTCCTAATTTTGCTTTGCCTCCTCTGTTTTTTTTTTATATTTATTTATTTACTTGCTTCTTCTTCTTCCTCCACCATAACACATAAATAAGCTCTCTCTGGTTCTTCTTAATCGAAACCCATAACTCTATTTCATCTTCTCTGCTCTGGCTTTGAGCCAAAACCCATTCTTTTTCTCTCTCTAGAACGAAGAATTCATTGTTTCTTAGTCAACTCAAAAGGTATGAATTGCATCTAGCTTCAGTCTTTATCCGAATTAGTTTGTGGAAGTTTCATGATCTGAATTTGCTTCTGTGGAAGTTTCTGGGTTTTTGCTTGGTTAGGTAGGGTTTTGTTTTTGTTTGCTGGGAAAATTGGGAGGAACAAGAAACAAAACAGGGAAATTTTCAGAATATTTTGTTTGTTTGTTTGATTTAATTCGTTTCCTCGTTACCCTTTTGGATTTAATCTCCAAAAAATTGAAATTTGTGTTTGTTTCGAATTAGAACTGATCAATAGTGTTTATAAATACAGGATTTAGTATGTGTAGTGGTTCGAAGACGAAGAGCAAGCCCTGCCCTTCAAAATCTGGTCCTGTTATGGAAGAAGACAGATCTGAGAAAGGGGGTGAGGGGTTTTTGGGTAAATTCTCAGGTTTGCTTGAATTTGCAGCTTCCAATGACCTTGTGGCCTTCAGGGCTGAAGTGGAAGAGAAGGGTCTTGATGTTGACCAGGCTAGCTTTTGGTATGGTAGACGAATTGGGTCGAAAAAGATGGGTTTTGAGGAGAGGACTCCTCTGATGATCGCTGCCATGTTCGGGAGCACCCGAGTGTTGAAATATATTGTTGGGTCTGGTAAGGTTGATGTCAACAGGCCCTGTGGCTCTGATAAGGTCACTGCCCTTCACTGTGCTGTTGCAGGCGCTTCTGGTTCCTCAGTGGAGGGCCTCAAGGTCCTCCTCGAGGCCTCTGCGGATCCTGATTGCGTTGATGCTAGTGGGAACAAGCCTGCGGACCTGATTGTCCCGGCTCTCAAGTCGCTGTACAGTTCGAGGAAGAGGGCGATGGAGGCGTTACTGGGAGGTGGGAGTGGTTTGGGTTTTAGTGATCAAGAAGAGGAGGTCGTCAAAATCACGGAAAAGAAGGAATTTCCTATTGACGTGTCGCTGCCAGACATAAACAACGGGGTTTACATGTCTGATGAGTTCAGGATGTACACTTTCAAGGTGAAGCCTTGCTCGAGAGCCTACTCCCACGACTGGACAGAGTGCCCTTTTGTTCACCCGGGGGAGAACGCCAGGAGGAGAGACCCGAGGAAGTACCCTTACACATGTGTTCCTTGCCCTGAGTTTCGTAAAGGGTCGTGTCCGAAGGGCGATGCTTGTGAGTACGCTCATGGTGTGTTCGAGAGCTGGCTTCACCCTGCACAATACAGGACCAGGCTTTGCAAGGATGAGATTGGCTGCACAAGGAAAGTTTGTTTCTTTGCTCACAAACTTGACGAGTTGCGCCCTGTGTATGTCGCCACGGGTTCTGCTATGCCTTCTCCCAAGTCTATGTCGTCTAGCGGCCTTGACATGGCGGGATTGAGCCCTTTGGCTCTTGGCTCGTCGTCTCTGCCAATGCCTGCTACCTCCACGCCACCAATGTCTCCATTGTTGGGTTCTTCGTCTCCTATGTGGCAAAACAAACATAACCTTGCTCCTTCCGCCCTGCAACAACTCCAAGGTAGCCGCCTGAAGAGCGCGCTGAGTGCGAGAAACATGGATTTGGAGATGGAGCTGCTCGGGCTAGAAAATCGTTACCAGCATCAGAAGCAGCAGCAACTAATGATGGATGAGATGTCTGGCCTTTCCTCCCCATCCCATTGGAGCAGGGAATTCGGTCAGCTCGGACAATTGATGCCTAGTAATCTCGACAATGCCTTTGGATCTTTTGATCCCTCCACGCTATCTCAATTGCGGGGACTCTCACAGCAGTCAACCTCACCCGCCCATTTACATTCTCCGACTGGTGTTCAGATGAGGCAAAATATGAACCAGCTTCGTGCAAGCTACCCAGCTGACGGGACATCCTCTCCAGCGAGGATGTCGTCGCCATATGGGTTCGACACCTCTGGCGCGGTTGCAGCTGCAGTGATGAACTCTAGGTCATCTGCATTTGCAAAACGGAGCCAGAGCTTCATTGACCGCGCTCCCCGCCCTGGACTCTCTGCAGCCGCCAATTCAGTGGCCATGATGTCTTCTCATATATCGGATTGGGGAGCTCCCGACGGGAAGCTGGACTGGGGACTGAGGGGGGATGAGCTGAACAAGCTGAGGAAGTCGGCTTCCTTTGGGATGCGAAACAACAGCCCTCCAAAACCAGACTTGATGCAGTCCAAAGTCAATAGGCAAGATGGTTCTTGGGATGCTCAGGAAACGCTTCCTCCATGGGTGGAGCAGATGTACAGAGAACAGGAGCAGATGGCTGCATAAGCAACAATACTTGCTGCTGCCATGGCTGTGCTAGTAACTCCTGACAAATTCAATTTCTTTAAGATTCTTATAAGTTCTTGATATTCTTATGATTCTTCTAAGTTCTCAATAATTGTAGTTATTATAGCTTTGTTTAGGAAAAAGAGAGAGGTCCAGAAATTTGGGCAGGAAGATCTATTTAATTTACTTTTTTCATTTATAGGTTAAGTGGTTTCCAAGGAAAATTGTATTGAACAGAGAATTATGATTCTTTATCCATTCTTAATATACACCTTACTTTTTTCTCTAAACTTGAGAGCTTTTTGGGTTTTGATTATGGAATATTTCTGTTTGCACTGGCAGCCTTGCTTCCTGCACGAATGGAGCAAATATGA
Organism: Geranium brycei; assembly: GCA_036897365.1. Lineage (NCBI taxonomy): Eukaryota > Viridiplantae > Streptophyta > Magnoliopsida > Geraniales > Geraniaceae > Geranium > Geranium brycei. Next base: position 7,343 of record JAYMTP010007508.1, on the reverse strand, counting down.
ATCTTTTCAGAAACAATAAGTTCCAAAATTTTGGTCTTGTAGCTCAATTTTTGCTGCACAATTCCCTCATATTATATGCAGAATGTTGCAGCACTTGAGAATCTGATTCTGATGCAGACAGCTTTTGGTTATAAGTTCTAAAATACAGATTTCTGCATAACAAGAGAATCTGATTCCAATAAACCTTTTCCCCAAGGACTCATTCATCTTCAGCTTAAAGCCTAAAACAATTTAATAATGATACTGAATTTCTGTTCTTATTTCTATCATGGTCTTGATTCAATTCTTGTAGGCCATTGGAATAAGTCAAAATATTTCTTGATCAGCAAAAATAAAATAAAATTTTGACTTGGTTTGTTCAAAAGCATTCCCATGACACTGATATGATCTTCAAATCTTATTTAGTCAAAATCTGATGGGAAGTCTTGATATGAGTGTATAATATTGAGAGCACCACTTGTATATTTGTCTTGAATCTTGAGCATGAGACAATATATGTAGATATTGGTTTCAATAATGCAGTTTCTAGTTTCTAGGTTGGTGTGAGTTAGGTTTTTGCCAGAAAACAAGTGGAGATGAGAGGAGGTGGGTGTGCCAGCCACAGGTGAGCTATTAATGTTATTGCTGAATATGAATTATTGTGCTGCTATAATAATTATCAGATGTCTTTATTTTAGGAGATCCCAATGAAAAAGAAGCTTGAAAGCTCTGAGTCCATTCATGGGATGGCGCGTGGGTCCCATCCTCGTACCATTGTCTGGCCTTTGGTTCCTTCAAGTGAGGAAAATCTAGTAAGCAATGGATGTCACATTATTTAAGTCGAGCCGCCCATGATTTTAATGCTCGTAGCATCTTTATGTTCCTCAACTTTTGCCAACCTTGGAAAAAATCATAACACCTTTGTTAGCTGAAGTTACATCAGAGTTAGCTTGGGCCGGTCAAGCATGAGAAACCCATGTTTTCTCATGGTTTCTCTTGAACCAAACACTAAGCTTGGTTTTGCATCAATGCAGTGTCTGATCATATGGTATGCCTTAAATCAGATAGGAAAATAGTTATGGGTGATAGGTCACACATCTTTAATCAATTCAATGATTTTATTCAATTTAACGTGTTCTGTTTAGGTTTTTTTTTATATGAAATATATTGACTTCACCTCCCGGTGTTAAAGTCGGTCTAAACTCTCGATACCAAATCACCTTTATTGGGATTACTTATATCTTGAATATAACGAAAATGTTAAGATGATAGTTTTACAATGGCGAATTCGTGAAATTGTGTTGTGTTGATTTTGAACTGTCTCTTTCAAGACGAGCTCACAAGTCTCTCATAACTAAGTAAAAATAATCAATCTCAATTAATCGATATATAGATCACGATTTCAACAAAGAAACATGATCAATAAAAAAAACTTCATCTAATTGAATCAATATCATCATTGTTATATATCCTAGCACTCATGATTATGAGATTTTAGCCTATAATAATGGTAGTCATGCCAATATACAAAAAAGTGTTCACAAAATACATAAAAAGAAGAACAATGAAACCCTAAATCCCATGTGGTAGAAGATAACAATCTCGAACTTTCCTCTTCAATTCAAAATCTCCTTGATTGTTCCTTGATCTTGTTCTCCAAAGGTTACTTCCAAACCTTTGAACTCTCGTCTTTAGCCTCATAAATCACCTTTGGAGATCTCTGTAATCGCCTATTTTCTTTCCTAAATGTCAAATGGTTGACTGAAATTAGGTTAAGACTTTTTTATTTTTCCCACAAAATCAAAATGTCTAGGTCTCATTAAAAAGGTGTCAAGGTCGAGCTCTCTATCACGGCAATGACATTGGAGCTTGTCACGGCCATGACATGTAAATTGTCACGACCCTTACTTCAGGTTGTGATTGATGTATAAACTCTGGCCATCGGCACAGTTTCCTGCCACAATCAGTGACAATTTTTAGTTGGTGTCACGGTTGTGACTCTGGCTGTGACATATCTCTAAGCACTAATCACTAGTCACTGGCATGACCTCCTGACACTAATAATAACATATTTGGGCTCCTATCACGGCTTGTGTCATGGTCGTGAATCTCGCCATTGGCACGTACTCTTGCACAACCACTGATATATTCTCGTATATATCACGGCTTTGTGTCACGACTATGACTTCTAGTTGTGATATTTTTCAGTCTTAATTAATCTTCAATCAACTTAGCTCTAGACTTGCTCCATATGCGTTCTGAGCGACTTGAATCGACATCACATCACCAAATACATCTGAGAAGGTAAGGAGGAACAAACAATTATATTTTGTACATAAATAAGGGCGAAACAAACCTAAGTTATGAGAAAGAAAGAAAATGGTAAACACTACTTTGATGCCACCACATCAACTAAAATTCTTGGGAACTTGCCTTAGTTTTGTTGACGTAAGTGTCCGGCTTTTTTTTCTTCTTGAAAATCTATGCTGGTCTTTAGCCTCATAAATCATCTCTGGAGATCTCTGTAATCAACAAGGGGAACATTTTATTGATAAAAACCAGCATAGATTTTCAAGAAAATAAGCAGGACAATTACATCAACAAAACTAGAAAGAAACAAAAAAATACAACAAGAATAGAGAAATATGTGAAAGACACAAATCCCTCAATGTTTAGAGGTGAGCTTGTTCAAAATCTATTATTTTACATCTCTTACATTTTTCACTGTTGTTATTGACAGTGTTCATGCTGCTGTGCATATAGAAAGCATTTCAAATATTGACTTAACAGGAAATTGCAAGTTGATGCTTACAGGTCTTTGTATCAGTCTGTTACTATTATGTATATTCATATATATTGCATTTCAGTATATAACCTCAGGGCCCGCCCAAGGATTTTTGGGGCTTAAGGCAAGATTTGAAAGAGAGGCCCCTTTTACTAACTACTTTTAATTTATTTAAAGATATAAACTTAAATATTATCAATTATTTTTAACATTTTTGTCAACTTTTTAGTATGTACTATTTTAACTATCATCAATTTTATGTAACTTTTGGCTTTAAAATGTGAGTTGAATTTCATTTTAACATTTTTAAAACTAGATACAGGTCTCCAATTTATTTAAATTTAAAACGAATGCCTAAAATTTTAAATTTGTTCTCAAATTTTATTATAAAATTAATAGGAGCAAAACAAACTTTTTATAACAATTTTAAAACTTTACATACTAATTTCATTTAAATTTGGGCTTAGAGTACTTCAATACTAAATATAGGCCTAAAATATTGTAAACTTGAAAAGTTGATATATAAGCTTTATTTTAAACTTAAATTAGGCCTACTATGAATAACTTTATAAATTTTTAATGGCATAAATTAATTTTGGGGCTTCTTTAACTTGAGGGCCTAAGACAAATGTCTCTTTTGCCTTTCCATTAGGTCGGGTCTGCTTGGTATATATGTAGATAATAATAAAAAATTGAGCATCTTTTGATATTCTGCTGGCTGGCTGGGGATTATTTTGGGGCCTTTTCAGGGTCGGGGCCTAAGGCAAAAGTCTCTCTTACCTTATGGACGGCCGGCCCTATATAACCTTTGTTGTGCATAACATTGATACACAAACATATCACATATACAAGGCATGATTCTGAATCCCAGAATTCTTTTAGCCTTAATTATTTGTTACTTGCTTAGAAAAATGAATGTAGAGGAGACAGAAAGAGGCAGGCACAACACAAACACACATATACATATCTACTCATTTGTTACACATATGAGATGCAAAAAGGGCCCTTCCATCCACCAGCAATAGCATCTTGTCCTCGAGCCTCACAATTTGATTCTTCCCAATTCCTTTAATAGATTATGATTCTTCCCAGAGTCTTTAAATAGATAAGCTGAAGCATGGAAACCATTTAACAATTTATTTCACATGTAACAGTACAGCCTGCACCATGCCATAGTTTAAGACAAAGTAGCACAATTAGGGTTGCTCAAACTTAGATGGTAAATCACCTGAACCAAGATGTTGAAACCAGAAGAAATTGGTCTGGTTTTGGTTCTTACACTTAAAAACTAGAAGAAATCGGTTCAGTTCTAGTTTAATTTATACAAAATTGTGGTTAACCGAATAAATCGGAGATGGTTTAATACACCATACTGTTAGGATTTCACATGTGAGTCTAGGTCTCACATCGGATAAATACGGGGTATAAGAAGAATTTATATACACATTAGACTCAAGACCCACCAGATTAATCTTTTGAATTAGAGGTGAACCCTAATGTGTATGTGGGCTTTCCTTGTGGTGTGCTCCTCCTTGGTAAGACCCGATTCTCTCCAGTACATGTGTGGCTTGATATCAACCATTGATATGCTCTATGAGGCGCTCAAATTTTATACTATGGTTGGTTAATTTCCGGTTTGATATCAATGTTGAATTGACCATAGAAACCATATAACAATTTATTTCCCATGTAGTACAGCTTGCATCATGCCATAGTTCGAGACCAAGTAGTGAAATACGCCGACTTTATGTTTATTACACGAAGTAAGTTTCTGCCACTTCCCCGAACCATCTAATGTAAGAGTCAATGAAGTACAAATTATTTGATTTTCCCAAGGTTTAGAGTCATCTTATCTCATAGATCTGAAACTTTACTTTTGAGGTCTCATCCGGTATGTGTCTCTTGTTCTGCTACCAATAGTTCATTGAATCTGTATAATAATTTTATGTTACTAATAGACTATTGTTGTTACAGGCAGCAAAATGACTGTAACAAAGGCAGATCAAACCAAAAACTGGTTCAAATACTTTCAGTTCGATCCGGACAACAAAGACGAGAAACCGAGTGATGTCCGGAACGTTCTGCTGGTAGTCGTCGCGCTCGTGGCTGCAGCCACGTTCCAGGCCGGAGTGAACCCCCCGGGCGGGGTGTGGAAGGACGATGGCTATGGACATCGAGCCGGGAGGGCCGTTTTCGCGTCTCAGCAACCTGCCTACACCGTCTTCATGCTCTCCAACACATTGGCTTTCTCATCCTCGGTCCTCGTCATTGTCTCTCTGACCTACACTTTCCCTTTTCGTTTCGAGATTTGGGTTGCCACTGCTTCCATGGCTGTTACTTATGCCTCTGCTGTACTTGCTGTCACTCCTCACGTGTCGCTCAAGAACCGCTACATCCTTGTCACGGCCGTTGTGCCGGTTTTGTTGAGGTGTTGCATACAGTTTGTGTATAACAACATTAGATGTTTCAAGAGCTGACAATGTTTGAGTCACATGTTTTCTTGTGCTCATATCTTTGTGAGAAACTTGTAGTTTGTTGTTGGGCAATTAGTTTTGGTTTATATATGCATATGTTTGTATTGACCTAGTACTCGTGATTTTAACCAAGTAGCATCTTATTGAATCGAATATTGCAGAATCGAACAAGAATCTACTAACCTCTTGCAATAGACATGAATTGGAGAATGATATGTAGGGTTTTGTGCCTCTCTGTTAAGTGTGATTTTTTAAGTGTTGTGGGGCTTACGAACCAAACCCACTAATTTATACACGAATTCTTGTAATTGTAAAGTCTACTCTTAATGTGGTATGAATTAAAATCTGATGAAAGTATGAGCTACTTCATTACCTAACATAGACCGACTTGTAGGAGAGAAAGTTCAAAAACCACATTGGATGACTCCATGATTGACAATCAAACAATGATATGCTAAATCTTTTAGGCTTACTCATAGCTCTTGATAGTGTTGTGAGTTCAAACTCTACTTCTCCTTCTCATTCCTAAGTCATGTCACGTCACAACTTTGATACTCTTGTTTCGTGAGTGTGAGCACGTTGTCAAGTGCATTGTTGTGTAATCTCTGGAACAGTTAGTATATGATTGTCATTCAAGTCAGTGAACATTCTGGCACAGCACAACATCACAAAATCTACAATTGTTTGGAGTCATGGAAAGTACATGCTCTAACAAAGTTTTAGCATGATATCAGAGTGAATGGTTTATACTACCCAGATTAAGAGACTATTTGTCAACACATTCGATTAGTGATCATTCTTGATCATTCTGACGACAGTATTAACAGAAACATAAAGTCAAAGCAAAAATTGTATTATAGTATGTGTACAAAACACAATGATTTCATAGTTTTGCTTTATTCTCTCTATCCGACCAAAACATAGTGTCCCAACAACAACAACAACAACAAAACAAACTCTAACCTTAATAAACAAACTTGATCGATCAAGGGGACATGGAAGTAACATGATCAGACCATCCCTCGACCTTGGCCCTAACCTTGTTCCCCATCTGAATCAAACACCTGGCCGTGAATGGCACCGCAGCAGCAGCCAACACATACCTAAACTTGACAATCTCGTGGGGCGTGACAGCGAAAACAGCAGAGAAGTAGGTGACCATCATCGACAGCGTCGCGACCCAAATCTCGAAATGAAAGGGGAACTTGTAGGTGAGGGAAATGATGACGAGGATCGTCGAGGACAGGGCCAGTGTGTTGGATATCAAGAAGACGTAGAAAGCGAAGGGCTGCGACGCGTAAATGGCCCTCCCGGCCTTGTGGCCGTTGTCGTCGTCTTGCCAGACTCCTCCCGGAGGGTTCACGCCGGCCTGGAAGGTCACGCCGGCGATCAGAGCCACGACTATGAGGAGGATGTTGCGAGCCTCGGTCGGGGAGTCCCGGCCGTCCTCGTACTGGAAGTACCTGAACCAGCTCCGGCTAGTGCTCTTTGGAGGGTTTGTCATGATTCAATTTTTTTTTGTTTTTTTTCCATAGAAACAAAAATATGAACATGATGTGATAAGGACTGTTTCTATTTCCTATTATTTATTTTTGGGAGGAGAAGTTTCCAAATGCATTCATGTTTGTCTTTTGTAGTAAAGAAAAAGATCCCATGATTGTCTTTATTATGAAAAAAATTATTCCCTTGCCATAGGAACTTCATATTATAAACGAGTCGAATCGAGTCTTAATTGATTCGACTCGTAAAAAAACTGTACGGCTCGAGCTTGAATGAGTTTATACAATTAAATTTGAGTTCGACTCATAAAAAATATGAATAACCTCAACTCGTCTCGATTCAGTTATCTTAATTTTCAATGTAAATATTTATTAAAAATAAAATAAATATAATAATTCATTAAGTACTAAATGAGTCAGATCGAGATCGTGAGCCAACTCACGAGCCTTAAATTTTCAGGTTTGAGCGGCTCGTTAAAAGTTCGACTCGTTTTAGAAAAACGCTAGTCACTAGTCAGGAATATGGCAGGGGTTGGCACGTTCCGAAATCGGACTGGACCCAACCCAACCCTTATGTTCCCCAATAATTGAAACCATACATGGATC
>JAYMTP010007507.1:0-10932 GCA_036897365.1 Geranium brycei | reverse complement strand
TTTTATAGTGGGCTGTTTCTGTTAAAATTTTTTATGGGCTTTTCTTTTGTTTGTAATTGGCCCCAAAACTATTAGGCCTGCAGAGTCGCGAGTCTGCTTTGTTAAATTTTGTTTTTATTTTTCCTGCAATTCACAAATTCTCTCTACGTCGTCTCCTCCTTCCTCTTCCTCAAATCTTAACCTAACTTCTCCTTTACCCATTTTCTCACTCTCAAAACCCTAATTTCTCATCTGTATACGTATCTAGACCCGCTCGAACTCGAAATCCCTGAGATTTGAGGTCAGGAATCGCTCTGAATCCCAGAGATTTGAGCTCAGGAATCGAATTCGAGGAGGTGTAATCAAGGAGCCGCAAAGATGAGGATTATGATAAAGGGAGGAGTGTGGAAGAACACGGAGGATGAGATCCTGAAAGCGGCGGTGATGAAGTATGGGAAGAACCAGTGGGCTCGTATCTCGTCGCTGCTCGTCCGCAAATCGGCGAAGCAGTGCAAGGCTCGCTGGTACGAGTGGCTCGATCCCTCCATCAAGAAGGTACTGTTCTTCGTTTGTCTTGTTCAGTAGTTTTGAACTGTAAAAAATCGATTTTTTAGCTTTCTGACTTGAGAGTTAGTGGGAATGTAAGAGAATGGTAGTGTATGAGTTGTTTTATAAGAGAATGGAGATAGAAGAAACCTTAAGAAATGCGGTTAATTTCTGGGTTTTGGTTCTTTTGAATAGAAATTTGTAGAAGGCCAAGGAGAAGGAGAGTTGAGGTCTTGTTGGGATTAGTTTAGTGGGTTTTAAGAATTGACTTAATTTCGATTTTTCATGGATTCATGGTGTTTTTCTGATTTTAATTTGCTTACAGACTGAGTGGACAAGGGAAGAAGATGAGAAACTGCTGCATCTTGCTAAGCTCATGCCTACCCAGTGGAGAACAATTGCCCCGATTGTTGGCCGAACTCCGTCCCAGTGCCTTGAGCGGTACGAGAAGCTCCTCGATGCGGCGTGCGCTAAAGACGAGAATTATGAACCGGGTGATGACCCGCGTAAGCTGCGTCCCGGTGAGATTGACCCGAATCCAGAATCAAAGCCTGCACGTCCGGATCCCGTTGACATGGATGAGGATGAGAAGGAGATGCTTTCTGAAGCAAGAGCTCGGTTAGCCAACACCAGGGGTAAGAAGGCAAAGAGGAAAGCTAGGGAGAAACAGCTTGAAGAGGCTAGGAGGCTTGCTTCTTTACAGAAAAGGAGAGAGCTAAAGGCTGCTGGAATTGATAATAGGAACCGGAAGAGGAAGAGAAAGGGCATAGACTATAATGCTGAGATTCCTTTCGAGAAGAAGCCTCCTCCAGGCTTTTATGACATTGCTGATGAGGATAGACCTGTCGAACAGCCTCATTTCCCAACCACGGTGGAAGAAATTGAAGGTAAACGAAGGTCTGATGTGGAAGCACAACTGAGAAAGCAAGACATTGCGAAGAATAAGATTGCACAGAGACAAGATGCCCCATCGGCTATTTTGCAAGCAAACAAGCTCAATGATCCCGAGGCTGTAAGGAAGAGGTCAAAACTGATGCTTCCCGCACCTCAAATCTCGGATCATGAACTGGAGGAAATTGCAAGGATTGGTTATGCGAGTGATCTTCTTACCGGGAACGAGGATCTTGGAGAAGGTAGCGGTGCAACGCATGCTCTTCTTGCCAATTACTCCCAGACGCCACGGCAAGGCATGACACCTTTGCGCACTCCACAGAGAACTCCAGCGGGAAAAGGGGACGCTATCATGATGGAGGCAGAAAACCTGGCGAGGTTGAGAGAGTCGCAAACACCATTGTTAGGAGGGGACAATCCAGAGCTGCATCCTTCAGATTTTTCGGGAGTCACTCCTAAGAAAAGGGAGATTCAGACACCCAATCCTATGCTCACTCCATCTGCAACTCCTGGAGCTGCTGGGCTAACTCCTAGAATCGGCATGACACCATCAAGAGATGGGTATTCCTTCAGCATGACACCGAAAGGAACTCCCATCAGAGATGAGCTTCATATTAACGAAGAAATGGATGTGCATGACAGCGCAAAGCTTGAGCAACGTAGACAAACAGAATTGAAAAGAAATTTACGTGCCGGTCTTGGTAATCTTCCACAGCCCAAGAATGAATATCAGATAGTTATACAACCTGTCCCAGAAGATGGTGAGGAACCGGAAGAGAAAATTGAAGAAGATATGTCTGATAGGATAGCTAGACAAAAGGCGGAGGAAGAAGCAAGACAGCAGGCATTGCTTAAGAAGAGATCAAAAGTACTGCAAAGAGAGCTCCCTAGACCTCCTTCTGCTTCATTGGAACTAATTAGAAATTCATTGATAAGAGCTGACGGAGACAAGAGTTCCTTTGTTCCTCCCACTTTGATTGAGCAGGCTGATGAAACAATTAGAAAGGAGCTTCTGGCCTTGCTAGAGCATGATAATGCAAAATATCCCCTTGATGAAAAAGTAACCAAGGAGAAAAAGAAGGGTTCCAAGCGAACTGCAAATGGATCGGCTACTGCTGTACCTGTGATTGAAGATTTTGACGAAGATGAGATGAAAGAGGTATGTTTTTACTTTTTATCGATTGACATAGGTTTTTCTTGTTTTCATAATTGACTTGTTTTGCTATCTGAGATCACTTATCATTAGCAATATACGTTTCAAGTTGCTGGACTAGGAAGATTTTTAAAGTTTCATCCGGTTCTAGTTTTTTGTTGCTCTTATAATCATAGTTAGTGGTTTCCTGGGCTGAAATAAAATTTCTTAAAATATTTAGATGTGTCATTTGTTGCCATTATAGCCTGAGTTTAGGTTAATTTAGAAAGAGCTAGTTCATTCCAGTGTAACAGATTTGGTTTGTGATATCTGAGTTCTTATAATGTTTCATCTGAAAGCTCTCTTTGTTTCCTTTACTTCCTTTTTAGCGAGAGCATTTGTATGCGTGTGAATGCTATAACTGAATGATTTATAGCGGAGGGTATTGATTGGGTGGATGAAGCAGGGTGTCACTACTTAATAACATATCTTTTGAGTTTGGTAGTTGATTGCTTGAAAGAGTCTGCAGAGAGACTTATCATTTTGGTTATGTGAGAAGATTCCCAATACTACTCATTGCGTATACTATTTTGTTGGTCGTGACCTATTAAACTATAACCATTTGCATGTATGGAGAGTGAGAGGAATCACGGTGAGATAATATATGTTCAGCAAAAGGGTTTGTTAGGAAGGGTTGGATGAATAGCTTTGGTGTTTACTTACATTGTTCATTCTAATCAGTTGACATGGTGTGATTGTGATAAGACAAGTTGGGCTTAATGTCAACCTTTGCTAATGTAGCTCTACCTCTTCACAGATATCATGTCAAGCATTGGAATAAGCCATGTAATAACTTTCTTGAGGCTTAGTTGTTTATCACATTCTTTACATGGTTGGGGTGGTTATTATGAAAACGAGGGAATATTGTATGTTAATAGTTAGCTTAGAATCAATAGTGATTAATCTTTTTTATTGTATTGCTGCATAATCAATCAGTTGCCGTTGACTCATTGCTATTGAACATGTCTGTGTTTATAGTGTTGGTGTTGATATTTTTACTTATCATATTTTTGGTTTTCTCTAGATTTAGCTCCTTGATTTTGGCCTTGGGGCCTTCGATGCACTTTTTTCATTTGCCTTCCTAATTGGAATACACAATTTGTCAGTGCCAAGAGATGCCAGGGAAAAATATGTTTCTAACACTCATTATTGGGCTTTTTAGCGGGCATATCTTGGTATTTTCTTATTTGGGAAGTGATATCTTTTGTGATTTACACATACAGCTTCTGTTGTTGTACTTTGACTTTGGTTACGTCATAATATGGTTGATGACCTTATATCTTGAGTTTGCCCCTACAAGTTATGCCCCTTGCCTATTTATTATGTGTTTGCTTATGTATTAATTATCAATCTCTGTGCATGGAGGTAGAATTTGCAAGCATGTTTGGCATCTTTGTGCAACCAGTTAAATGATAACATTCTTCTTTACAGGCCGGCGAATTGATAAAGGAAGAAGCTCAGTTCCTCCGTGTAGCAATGGGACATGAAAGCGAAATCCTCGATGAATTTGCAGAGGCACACAAAACGTCCTTAAATGACCTAATGTATTTCCCGACTCGCAATGCGTATGGCCTATCTAGCGTTGCCGGCAATATGGAGAAACTCGCAGCATTGCAGAATGAATTTGAGAATGTCAAGAAAAGAATGGAAGATGATGCTCACAAGGCAATGAAACTCGAACATCGGATAGCGGTCCTCACACGAGGTTACGAGGTATGTTGTGAAATAATTCCTGGATCTTCAATGCTAGCTGTATGTTTATCATTAATATTTTAATTGTGTATGTATAATAAATTATTTAATAAAAGAAAAAAACAGAGAAATTAAAATCCGATTAATCCCCAGAGTCCCCATCCGCCCCGACTAGCACCTAGCGTTTTTTAGAACCTTGAGTTGAAGTAATAGAATCTCCGATGGTTTGCAAATGTGAAATGTCAATTTATTTTTATGCAGCGTGTTCTAAATCTAGCACCCATATGATATTTATTTGTGTATACATACATTTGAATGGACAGGAACGGGCTAAGAAGCTCTGGTCTCAAATCGAGGCGACCTACAAGCAGGTGGACACTGCCAGAACAGAACTTGAGTGCTTCCGAGCTTTACAAAAGCAAGAAAAATCAGCAGCATCGCACAGGATAAACAGTCTGTGGGAGGAAGTTCAGAAGCAGAAAGAGCTTGAGAGCATGCTACAGAAGAGATACGGGGTTTTCATAGCCGAGCTAGAAAGGGTGCAACACCTGGTAGACGAGTCCAGGGAAAGGGCGGAAAAGGAAGAAAAAATCAAGATCGAAGAAGAGAACCGGGCCATCGAGTTAGCCAAGGCCTCAGCAAACGACACCATTCACAGCACCATGGACGTCGATGGTGATGCAACTCAAGATTCTGCCGATGGCAACAAAATGTCGGAACCAACCGATGCAGGCGAGTCCAATGACGTCGTGAAAGACGATACTATCCCTGAGGAGGTACCGCCTACTGCTCCGGAATCAACTGATGCAGGCGAGTCCTTGACCGAAAACGAAGAGGGTACCGAAGAGATGACCAAAGTCGAGAGTTCTGTAAATGGGGATGTGCTGAAGGTCTCTGCTGATGTTGACGAACCAATAGTTGAGAGTAATGTGACTGTTATGGATGATGAGTCTGCTGGCAAAGAAACTGGTGATGACCTCTGAAGAACCATTTTCTGGAGAAAAAGCTTATCTTGATGCTTGAAACTATCATGAGCTTTCAGGTTCTTGTTTCTTTTTTTCACATGATTTTTGTTTAGTTCTGTTGAAATACAAGTATCAGAACCAGGCATGTGTATGAATGTAACTGTTACTAGATTTTGAGGAACTGTACTTGGAGACTTTCTACTAGTTTTTGATTCACTCTGTTATGTAATTTGTTTTTGACTTGTGGATTTGCCTCATTGTTCAGTTTTGTTGAAGACTATAGTTTGATGCATTTAAGTTTAAGAGAACATAGAAACTAGCGTGTTGCTGTAATACTGTAACCTCTTGTTTCCTTCGACCTTTGAGTAAGGGCATGAACAAGTTGAATGAGTCTGGATTTGTCATTGTTCGGCTCGAAAAACAAGTGTTCAATTAGGATTCGAGAAAATGTATAATAATGAATTAAATATTGAATGAAATTATATGAATAGCGATATACATTTTTTAGTTTGACTTGTTTAATAAATAAGTATATTTTTAAATTCAATCTCAATTATAAAAAAGCAGAATCAAATATTTAAAAGAAATAAGTTTGAGCGGCTTATCAAAGAACACAACTTATTTACAGTGCACTTTTTATGCATTCATGGTGAAATATTCGAATTTATCTCATTTATTCTTTTTTATTTTTATTTTCAAAATGAAAATTTTAATTTCAGTTTCAAATTTATAAAGTTGAAATAAATTAAAAATGCTATATTCGACATTCCTGTCAAATTTATAAAGAAAATAAAATATTTTAAATCTGACACCAAAAACATAACATTCCCAATCAAGCAATTCAAAAATAAAATAAAAAACATTTGGGTCTGAATTCTGATTCTTAGCTTACACTTCTCACCAAAAGCCCTCTCTGTGCCCCAAATCAGAGACCTTCCCAATATGTCGATTCCGTCTTCTACAGGACCATCGGCTCCTTCATCATCATCAACCTCTTCCCAATTCTCTTACTCGAACGCCTCCTACTTCCCTATGCCCTTCCACCTCCAGCAATCGGACTACCCCACCGTCGCTCCTCCGCCGCCCATCGCCGCCGCTCCAATCTACCCAGCTCCGGTGCCGGGCGTTTACTCCTACCCCCAATTCCAGCAGGTGTGTGGTGTTTTGTTCGTTTCTCGATCGATGTGGGTCTGTGGCTGTTTTGTGTTTTGTGTTTCTGGGTTCGTGGGGTTGTGGTCTGATTGTGGGTTTATGTGGGAAATTGTGGGGTGGGGAGGATAAAAGAGGGGCTTTTGGCTTGTGGGTTGATTTGGGTTGTTGGGAATTTGTGTTTTGTAGTGATGAATTTTGGTTTTGATGGGTTTGAGTGAGTTTTTTTTTTTGGGTTTTGTTGGTTATTGTTGTTGTGTTTTTAGGAGTTAGTTAGATGCAATGTTGTTTATTTTGGCATGTAAGGTGATTTGGGTAGTTGGAAATTTGTGTGTTTTATAGCGATGAATTCGATTTTGATGCTTTTGAGTGAGTTTTTTGGGGTTTTGTTGGTTGGTATTATGTTCTTAGAAATTAGGTTAGCTGAAATGTTGTTTATTTTGGCATGGGTCTTGTTTTGTGTAGTTTGAAATTTGTGGTCTACAGTGATGGATTCGATTTTGAAGCTTTTGAGTGATTTTGTTGGGGTTGTTGGTTATTGCCGTGTTCGTAGTAATTAGGTTAGCTGAAATGTTGTTTATTTTGGCACGTGGCTTGTTTTGTGTAGCTGGACATTTGTGTTCTACTGTGATGAATTCAATTTTGATGGTTTTGAGTGAGTTTTTTGGGGTTTTATTGGTTGTTGTGTTCTTAGAGTTTAGGTTAGCTGAAATGTTGTTTAGTGCTTGTTAGTTCTTTTGGATCTACCATGTTTCACTTTTCTTTATTTCATGGACGATGTTTATAGTTTATGAAACTTATGATATGCTATGCTAGTTATCGGCAGTGTTTTAAAAAACGCTAGGTGCTAGTCAGGTGGATAGGGCATTCAGGGACTAATCAGGAATTAGTAGGGGATTAAACGGGAAAATGAGGAATTTTTAGAGCACTGGTTATTGGATAGTCATTTTAAGTGATATAAGGGGTACATGAAGTAGGACTGTAGAAGTATTTATGAAGTTTTGGGCATGATATTGTTTAGTGTGTTGTTCTCGTGTTTTTTTATGGATCAGCATGCTATTCTCGTGTTGCTAGAACGGTGTATCAGTTATGTGTGTGTATACGCACAAACTTTTTAAGGCTTTGTGTTTATGACTTTGTGATTTGCGTTACAGGCCCAACAGTTGTTTCAAAGGGATGCTCAGATGATTACACCTGAAGCTCTCGAGAGTGTAAAAGCTGCTCTTGCGAGCAGTGAGACTGAGCACAAAGCAGAAACTAGAAAGAAAGCTATACCTCGTAAAGCTGCCGGACAAAGTTGGGAGGATCCAACACTCGCGGAGTGGCCGGAAAGTAAGATTATCTAATTGTCTTTTCCTTTTCACCTTTTTTCATTTTGACTTTATTACAATTTCAGAACAAGAAGCCTTTTTTGTTTAATTATTTGAACTTTATTTGGTGGTTGTGGGACACTATTGATGGAATGAATTATTTGAACTTGTAAATGTTTTTTTTTATCAGAAATAAAACTTTTATAAAAGAGAAGAGGGGGAGAAAAGTTTTATAAGAGAAAACTTTATTTTGAACTTGGAAATGTTTTGATTCTAAAATATTAACTTCTCAATCTCTTCGCAGCAGTTCCCATTGTACAGACACTTGGATTGACGTTTTTGTTTTGATGGTTATATTGAATTTGTGCTCTTCATTTTCTGCTGTTTGCATGCCTTATTTTTTCCTGTTGTTAATTCAGATGATTTTCGCATATTTTGTGGTGATCTCGGTAATGAAGTGAATGATGATGTTCTTACGAAAGCATTTTCACGATTTCCCTCCTTTAACATGGCACGGGTAAGCTATTTCCACCGTTCTCTTTTTTTTGCATTGTCTTTGAACTTTTATTACAATCTCTCTTCGGATCTTTCTTCAACTGTTCAAAGCATAACAGTTTCTGTGTATATGAAGGTTAAAAGGCATGTTAATCAATCATATACTCTATGGTTAGATATGTAACACATTAACATTACAATGGTTGATCGATTCTGTTTGCTGGCTTCTTTTGAATGCAATTTCGTTTGCATTTTCAGCTATATCATAGAACTTTGAATATTCATCTCGTGAATGGACTAAGAATTTGAACGTGCATACTATTTTTTTCTATCGTTTTTAGGTCGTCAGAGATAAGCGAACGGGAAAAACCAAGGGATATGGATTTGTTAGCTTTGCCAATCCATCCGATCTTGCAGGAGCTTTAAAAGAAATGAACGGTGAGTGGTTTCTACGTATTTGCCTTTCTCCTCCTTTTACAATCATAGAAATGAACCTATATATACATACTGAATACAGGACCACATTCTATGCATGTGTAATTGCGTTTATGGAAAAATAAAATAGTTTTGACCTTTAGATTATATTCTGAGTTTAGGCACATCTAAGTCGTGTGTGTCTGCATACTCGTTTCCTCCAAACTATTTTACATGATTGGTAGACTTGGTTTGCCATTAAAAGGTGTTTTTATATTAAAAACGCCTATATTTTAGGATTACAAATACATTAAAGAAAATTCCACTTCTGCCCCTCCCCACCTGCTTGAAGCAGGTACCCATTAGGATTTAAACCCCTGACCTCTTATGAGATTAGATGCACACTTGATCACTGGGCCAACCCTAGTGGGCCCATTATAAGGTGATTTGTATGACGAGAATTAAGGTTTCTACTTCTAAGATGAAAATATAACGAATTTGCGATTGATCGGTGACTGAAATACATCTTTAACCAACTGTTATTTTCAAAATCGGTGATTGGCAAGAAATTTGGGTAGTCCCTATGTGAAATTGGTTTGTGGGATGTCAATACCGTTTTGAATCGATAGTAATGTTGAGAATGTTAACCTCAGGCAAGTATGTCGGGAATCGGCCAATCAAGCTTCGCAAGAGCAACTGGAAGGAAAGAACCGACGTTGAGGCCCTCGAGAGGCAAAAGGTGCGCTTCCTTTCTCATTCTTGCAATAAACGGTTCCATTATATACTTCTTGGGTCGTTATATAGATACTTTGTGATTGCTTTGGCAGAACTATACTCAGAAGAAGCCGAAGGTCGCGAAGAAGAGTGTGCTGCACAAGTGAAATGCTGCTCGAAAGGCAACGATCGATGAAATGGGCACAGAGCTTAGGTAACATACTAAAAAATCTGGCATTGTTAACTTGAAAAATCAGTGATGAGCGTTTTCTAGATGTTGATTCGTTTCTAGGGTTTTCATGGTTTGTAGAATTTGAACTGTGAACAAAGTATAGATGGAGTTTACATGCATAGATTGATGATTTTCCTTTATAATGCAAAACTTAAGTTGTTAACCCTGTTATAACAATACGTACTAGTTGAGCGGAGAGAATCAGTCGGAGATTTTTAGAACACTGTTTGTTAGACATATGTTATGAATTTGACGGGATCAACTATTTCCAATCTGACCCGTCTGGGGACGAGGATCGCAAAATTACACTTTTCGGGCTGTGGCATGTAAATAAAATGAAAGTTCAGGGTCACTTTTTTCAAAATTGGAATAGTTATGCAACTTTATTTTGCAATTTACCCTAATTAATAAGTCACCTCATTTCTTAAAGATTTAACTACCCAATTCATTTATCTAGTTGAGTAAATTTTTGCAAGGAGGTCAAAATAATAAAAATTAAATAGACAATCTAGAAATTAGTAAAAATCCCGAAAATATATCTATATACTTAAATTAAAAAAACACTATCTCTGGTTTTCTCATCACCCTCTGCCGATCACGTGACCATACACATGTAAGTATGTAACGTAACAATTACGCAAAAAAAACTATCAAAACAAATCCTAACGGTAATAAAATTTTCAAAAATGAAAAAGGCACTTCGATCCTTAAACCGAAGACCGTCATAGGTTCTTGTTTCATATTTTTTGTTTCATATTTTTTGTCTGTCGCTCCCTCCGCAAGTGATCGAGAACTCGATCCCGTACGCTTTCCCGAAGCACGAGAACATGTCGTTGCCAGTGACTGTTCGCCGCCGGCGATGCGCTCGTTTCGCCTTTCTTTCGGTTTTGAGTTCATTTTGGTAATCGTGATTTTCGCCTTCAGTCCCTCGACTCCGGCGTCTTTTCCAGTCCAATTGTTGAGGATTAAGCTCCCTCTATCGTTTTGGCGGTGGTGATTCACCGGAGCAAGGTGGATCGGGTGAATCCCTTTCGATATCGCCGCGGCTACTACCGAGGCGGACGGGCCGATTTTCGAGACCATCGACCCGCCTTTTGTATTCGGAGCCCCGACCACTGACCCGTCTTTAGTTTTTGGGGCTCCGACCATCGACCTGTGGTTGATGACCGACGAGGCCTTCTGTTGTGGGTCGGTGGTAAGGTCGGTCACGTCGCTGTTCGTTCGCCTCAGTTCCACCTTGGGACCCGTTTCAGGTTCCGGGTCGGTTGTACGGGCTGGGTAGGGAGCGGGTTCCGTGCGGAGCGGCATGCTGCGGTGCGTGTTGTCCACGAGGGCGACGCCGAGGTTGAGGAT
>JAYMTP010007506.1:0-10934 GCA_036897365.1 Geranium brycei | reverse complement strand
GGGGCGGATAATCATGTCAAGTGTAAATATGTCAAAATATGTTTTAAAAGGAACTCATTATTATTCTTACACATGATATAAAATTAGGTCAAAAAGTAATTATATTAGTCACAGTTGAATCTATAATATTTAGTACTTATAAATATGACAACGAGACAGATTTTATAACACTCAAATCAGAATAGAGTTATTGAATTTATATCAAATCGAGAGTATTTTGCCACCTAATCTTGAATTAACACCTTTCTTGCTCCTTGATTGCATCTACTGTAGTTTTCTTCTCCTCGTAAATTTGGGTAAAATATTCTTTGTTTTCTTGCTGGTGCCAGCCAGCAACGTGAAGTTGACGGTTTTACACTTTGTACCCAAATAAATAAAGGAAAAATTAATAATTGGAGAGGTGCAGAGGAAGCTATCTTGTCCTTTTTTATTTTTATAATTTTGTTGGTATTTTATTATTTACCGAAGAGAAAATGTGGGTTATGGAGGTCAGAGAGAAGAGACAAGAGCCACAAAAGGGGAAGAAGCTTAGTGTGTAGTGCTGCTTCAAATCTGAGAGAGAAAGAGGGTCAATACAAGAGCTTTCTTCACAGGAGATAGCTCTTCTGGTGCTTCTCTGCTAATTTTTTTCTCAAAGATTTGGGGGAAATGGTTGATGGGTCTGTCAGATTTTGACTTGGGCTGTCACCTGAAGATTTGCTGCCTCTAATTTTCAAAAAATTAGGGCTTTGGAGATATTGGGAGGGCAGATCTGGGTCTTTAGGATTGTGGGTTTGGTGAAGAGAAGGTGAGAGGCAATGGAGGCCGGTGCCGGATTGGTCGCCGGGTCTCACAACCGGAATGAGCTCGTTGTGATTCGGCGGGACGGTGAATCAGCTGTGAGTTTCTTGCCTTTTTTGGGTTTTTCCCATCTGGGTTTGATGAAAAACTGCACATTTCTGTTTATCTGAGGTGGGTTTTGTGGATTTTATTGTGTTGTGTTGATGAATGTGTGTTTGTGGTTGTAGCCGAGACCGGTGCGGGAGTCAACGGGGCAGGTGTGCCAGATTTGTGGTGATGATGTTGGACTGACTGTGGATGGAGAGCTTTTTGTGGCCTGCAATGAGTGTGCATTTCCAATTTGCAGGACTTGCTATGAGTATGAGAGGAGAGAAGGGAGCCAGGTCTGCCCTCAGTGCAAGACCAGATTCAAGCGTCTCAAAGGTGATTCGATCTGTTTTTGTTTTTGTTTTGTTCATTTGGAATTGAGGATTGGAGGATGTGATTTTGAGTTAATTGGGAGGGGTTCAATGGGTATTGTGTAGGGTGTGCCAGGGTCGCCGGTGATGACGAGGAAGATGACACTGATGATTTGGAGAACGAGTTCAGTTTTGATGAGAGGACTAGGCATGATTTGCAGCATGCTCTTTCCATGGATTCGTTGCTTCATGGTCACATGAGCTATGGCCGTGGCTCGGATCCTGATCTGCAGCATGTTGCACATGCCTTGCCTCAAGTTCCTCTTCTCACTAATGGCCAAATGGTAGATACTAATTTGCTTAATTTTGATTGTCTCAGTAGTGCCTCTTTGTTGTGCAATTAATTACCATTAGTGTTAAGGTCTAAGTCACTTCTTAATGTTGGAAATTTGAATTGTTGAATTTGGACTTGGTCTCGTTCATTGCATGGTCTGCATTTTCTGATGTTAATGCTTATTGAGGGTGTCTGTGCAGGTTGATGAAATACCTCCCGAACAGCATGCTTTGGTTCCTTCATTTATGGGTGGCGGAGGCAAAAGAATCCACCCTCTTCCATTTGCTGAGACTGGCCTTCCAGGTAATTAGCTCTTCATTTTCTATTGTTTGACCTTTGATTAGGTACTCTAATTAGCTGCCAAAGGTGTAAATTCCCTCATTAGCTTTTCACATTTGCTAGTGAAAACTGAACTCATGTATAATTTGATGCATCACAGTGCAACGCAGATCCATGGACCCTTCTAAGGATCTGGCTGCTTATGGGTATGGAAGTGTAGCTTGGAAAGAGAGGATGGAGTCTTGGAAGCAAAAGCAAGAGAAATTGCAGAATATGAGGAATGGGAGTGGGGGTGGCAAAGATTGGGACTATGATGATGATGGCCCTGATCTCCCATTGTAAGTGTTAAAATATCACCTTCCTTCTTTGGACCAGAAGTTCAATGGAGTGCACTATTGATTTCTGAGGATTATTCTTAATTGTATAAAATGTCCAGTTCTTAAGTGTAAATTAACTTCTCTTTCGACTGCTGGAAGTGCCCTATTGTCCCATATGCGAAACTGGATAGACATTGATAGTCATGTAAACAATTTACATAACTATACTCATACTTACTGCTACACGTAAAAATATGGAAATTCTTCCCTCGACCACTGACTTTTTATCATTATATTTCATGTAACACTGATCTTTAAGATACAAGGCTCACACTATTGCATATAAAGTATAAAATAGGAGGAAAATAGATTTTGATTTACAATATTCACAGTTCCTTGTCTTTGAGATCATGATAATTACTAATCATGGAGATTATATTTTGTTGTTCACGCCAGAATGGATGAAGCAAGACAACCGTTGTCAAGAAAGATGCCCATTCCATCAAGCCAAATTAACCCTTACCGAATGATCATCATTATTCGACTTGTAGTGGTTGGGTTCTTTTTCCATTATCGAGTCATGAATCCAGTGAACGATGCATATGCATTGTGGCTCATTTCTGTCATCTGTGAGATTTGGTTTGCTGCTTCATGGATTCTCGATCAATTTCCAAAGTGGCTCCCTATTGATAGGGAAACTTATCTGGATAGGCTGTCTCTAAGGTATGTATGCTATCTGCCAGCTTTTCATATACTCTCTATAGTTTATAAATTTGAAAACTTATAAAATTGTTATCTTCTTTATCAGGTATGAGAAGGAAGGCCAGCCTTCTCAACTTGCTTGTGTTGACCTCTTTGTCAGTACGGTGGATCCTTTAAAAGAGCCCCCTCTTGTCACTGCAAACACAGTTCTATCCATTCTTGCAGTGGATTATCCTATTGATAAGGTCTCATGCTATGTTTCTGATGATGGTGCTGCAATGTTGACATTTGAGGCTCTGTCAGAAACATCTGAATTTGCGAGGAAGTGGGTTCCTTTTTGCAAGAAGTTTAACATTGAGCCACGAGCACCTGAGTTTTATTTTGCCCAAAAGATAGATTATCTCAAAGACAAGGTGCTACCATCATTTGTGAAGGATCGGAGAGCAATGAAGGTAATGAAGTTCCTACTACGTTTGGGATATTATTAATTTCAGTTTATCTATTAATTTGGTTGCTCTGTGGTACATTACAGAGAGAGTATGAAGAGTTCAAAGTGAGAATCAACGCTTTAGTTGCAAAGGCTGCAAAGGTCCCCGAAGAAGGATGGACGATGCAGGATGGAACTCCATGGCCTGGGAATAATGTCCGTGATCATCCTGGGATGATTCAGGTACACGAATTTTGAACTTTTATCATACGACATTTCGTGATCTCTTGTATGGTTCTCACTGTTATCCATTCATCTAAAACATGCCTTTGTGCAACCCTTTGTAGGTCTTCCTTGGCCAGAGTGGTGGACTTGACACAGATGGAAATGAATTACCACGGCTTGTTTATTTTTCAAGAGAAAAGAGGCCTGGGTTTGATCATCACAAGAAGGCTGGAGCAATGAATGCTTTGGTGAGTAATCAAAACATCTACCTTTGGATTCCATATATTATTATGTGGAGCGCATACATATGACAATTTATTTTTTATTGCCTTGTCTGTTAATAACAGGTTAGAGTATCTGCTGTGCTCACAAACGCTCCTTATATGCTGAATTTGGACTGCGATCACTACATCAACAACAGTAAGGCTATTAGAGAATCAATGTGTTTCATGATGGACCCATTAATTGGAAAGAGAGTATGCTATGTTCAGTTCCCACAGAGGTTTGATGGTATTGACAGGCATGATCGATATGCCAACAGGAACACTGTGTTCTTTGATGTAAGCACGTGTATCTTCTAAATTTGAAAACACTTATTGTATATGTAAAATCTTATGTTAAAATGTTTTTTTATTCCAGATTAACATGAAAGGTTTGGATGGTATTCAAGGACCTATATATGTCGGAACTGGATGTGTGTTTAGAAGACAGGCACTCTATGGTTATGATGCCCCTAAACTCAAGAAGCCACCCACCAGGACATGTAACTGTTTACCTAAATGGTGTTGCTGTGGATGTTTTGGAAAGAAGACAAAGAAGAAGAAGACTAACAAACCTAAGACTAGCCTCAAGAAGAGACTTTTTGGGAAGAGGGATGCACCTGCACCTTTGCCTGCACTGGAGGGTATTGAAGAAGGTGTTGAGGGTAAAGCTTGTTTTACTAAATTTGGGCAAATTATACTATCAATCTCTAAGTGTATATATTTGAACCTATTTACTGGAAGCTTCACATATAAGGGATAGTGAAATAGTTCAAGCTGCAGTTGGAAATATTTAATTCGCCCTCATCCTTTTTCTGTTGCCTTATTTGGAAATGCTCGAGTGCAGGAGTTGAAAGCGAAAATTTGGTGTCCGAGTCGAAATTGGAAAAGAAGTTTGGGCAGTCTCCTGTGTTTGTGGCATCAACACTCTTAGAGGATGGTGGGGCATTCAAAGGTGCTAGCCCCGCATCTTTGCTTAAAGAAGCTATCCATGTCATTAGCTGTGGCTACGAAGATAAAACAGAATGGGGAAAGGAGGTAATGACAGCGGTGTCTGTATTCTTATTCTTTGTTTCCTAACTCGTACATTATTTATGTTTATGCCCTTTTGGTTTTGACTGACTGAACTCTTGAACCTATCCAGGTTGGCTGGATCTACGGTTCAGTCACAGAGGATATATTGACGGGTTTCAAAATGCACTGCCATGGATGGAGATCCATTTATTGTATCCCTGCAAGGCCTGCGTTTAAGGGATCCGCCCCTATCAATCTTTCTGATCGTCTCCACCAGGTCCTTCGGTGGGCTCTTGGCTCCATTGAGATCTTTTTGAGTAAGCACTGCCCTCTGTGGTATGGGTACGGGGGAGGCCTGAAGTGGTTAGAGCGTCTGTCTTACATAAATGCTACCATATATCCGTGGACGTCTATTCCTCTGCTGGCATATTGTACTTTACCTGCCGTGTGCTTGCTCACTGGAAAGTTCATCACTCCAGAGGTATGAATTAAGAATTATTAAACACGAGAAAGTCAATAACCTTTTTTTTGATGAAGATGTTAATTCACTTGTTCTCTTTTTCATAATGCAGCTTAGCAACGTGGCTAGCTTGTGGTTTCTGTCACTCTTTATCTGTATTTTTGCGACAAGTATCTTGGAAATGAGGTGGAGTGGGGTGGGTATCGATGAATGGTGGAGAAACGAGCAGTTTTGGGTGATTGGAGGCGTTTCAGCGCATCTGTTTGCCGTCTTCCAGGGACTTCTGAAGGTCTTGGCCGGTGTTGACACCAATTTCACCGTGACCTCAAAGGGAGGGGAAGACGAAGAGTTTGCAGAGCTGTATGCGTTCAAGTGGACCACACTGCTGATTCCACCGACGACACTGCTGATAATAAACCTGATAGGGGTGGTGGCCGGAATCTCGAACGCAATAAATAATGGATACGAGTCGTGGGGGCCGCTGTTTGGGAAGCTGTTCTTCGCCTTCTGGGTGATAGTCCATCTCTATCCTTTCTTGAAGGGTCTTCTGGGTCGGCAGAACAGAACCCCGACGATCATCATAGTGTGGTCGATCTTGCTCGCTTCCATCTTCTCCCTTCTGTGGGTTAGGGTCGATCCATTTTTGGCCAAGTCGGATGGTCCTGTTCTTGAGGAATGCGGTTTGGATTGTTCTTAGAAGAAGAGCTGTAAGTGTAAGCTGTAGATTACTTGTGTGTGTGTTTTTGGCACAAACAATTCTCCATCATTCTTTATTAGTTAGTTCTTTGTATACAAGGAAGAAGAGAAGAGGTCTGTGAATTACATTATTGCCACTGTGCATTAGTTGTTTGTTGTTAATTGAGTCTCTGTCAGTCTATTTATTCACAATAAGAGAGGAGTTTGGGTCCTCCCTCTCAGTTGTAACTAGAAAGGCAAGATTTATGAACACTAGTCTTTGTGTTTGTGTATGTAGCTAAGCTATGTAGTGTTCCTTTATTTGTTTATTTCACTTGTAATGGATAAAGATTGAAGAAAGAGAGTTTTAGAAGACAAGTATTGATTTAGTGGTGATTATTGTGTTCCTCTCTTATATTTTGCCAATTCATTGACTCAAAGCAAGAAGAATATCCAGTGTTTTAGTACAATTTTACATTTTGAGGTCAGATTTGATATCATATAAATTTTACATAATTTTACCTTGAGTTAAGTTGGCTTTATGAACAAAGATCAATCTTATTGGTTGAGTCAGAAGTTTTAGTTTTTTTTTTCATTAATGAACCTTATTAGTTGAGGCAGACCTTTAAATTTTTTAAATATATAAATACTGCACCGAGACTTGAATTCAGAAATTCAGTTTGTGTTTAACCAGTTGATCAAGCAAAAATTTTCACGACTTCTAATGATTATGGAGATAATGTACTCCACCTCAAGCTTAATGAACAACATACCAACAGATTTAGAATCGGCTCTGAATAAATAGACTGGGGTTGATACTATAACATCAATTTTACAACATCTTTGGCTTCTGCTTACTAATCCCTCCACACACTATCAAATACATTTGACAAAATACGACAGAAAATCTTTTGACAAACCTAAATTAAATTGAACATACAAAATTTGATGAAATCTAGGATGAGTTTGTGTGAAGGCAAATAAATAACAAATCTATGATTTGGTTTCACCTAGTTCGGGGTCCTTGAGAGGAGCGATCTCCACTCCTTCCTTCAAAAGTCTAATCTCTTCTTCCGTTAGGCTGTGCTTGATTGGAAGGGCCTTGGCCGCATTCGCCTGCTTTTCGAGCTCAATAGCCCAACTATATATCACCATTCCAAGAACTGCAATCATCATCCCCATAATGTTCTTCAATGTCAGGGCTGAATCGAACAGTATCCACCCCAGCGTCAGCACACATACTGTTTTCATGTGACCTAACACCTGGAACGAAACTGCTGAGAAGCGTCCGATGCAGAGGTACTGGCTAATGTTGCAGAATACAGCAAGTGAGCACGAAAGAAGTATGAACACCTGCACATCAAAGTGAGCGACATTACTTTTCCCTGTTTGGATGATAAATTGATGTGGAAAAGATTGGATAAAGGTTGAATGCTTACAATGGCACCAGTAGACATCTTATAGGTTGTTATAAATTTGCCGTTGAGGTAGTAATCAATGAATGGACCGAAAACAAGAAGAGAGACGGCTTGAATTGGAGCTGTCTTACTCAGCAACTCAAAAGATCCAATCGAGTATTTCTTTTGTAGCGACCCTATTGACTGTTAGACAAAGGAAAATGAAAACAGATTAATATAATGATGTACGAGCAGGTCTTTCGCTACTTCCAGAATCTTTTCATGATAAGACTTGCAAAACCAATCAAATGAGTCCTATATGACTCCTGGTCTAATGAATCCAACACTACATCTACTTTATTTAAAACCTGAATGAAGCTTTGTTATGATTTGTACCATTCCAGTTATTTTGAATCTTTAGCATATTTTCTCCGTAAGAGAAATAAAATGCCAAGATAGACTACATTAGATGTACATGTAAATGTTTTTGTCATACAACTTTAAAACGATGTACAGTAACTTATACGTTTATATAAATCTAAGCACAAGGGCCTTTAACTGACTAAAATCCCTTAATTATCTGGATATAAGAAAATACAGCTTTCCATATGATGGATTTAAGCCCAACATTTCTATCCCAGTTTGAAAATTGGAATTTTGGTATCAATTTCCACTCTAATCATTCATAATTATACTTCAAGATGCTTTCCAAATTAATTCGTGGAATGGCTGACACATGAACGTGTACACATAACTTAGACACTACTCCATCTTAATGGGCTTCAGCTACCAACCTTATTTGATGTCCAAGTGGAAACCTTCTATAGACAATCACTACATAACTCAGTTTATCTTAACAATGTTGAACATATACATTTCATGTATGGAAATCACAAGTGAACAAAACTATGGACGACAACATCACACAATCAATTAGATTAACATTCACATTCATAGAATCACCAGATTAAGATAACTATATAAGAAGTAATGCAGCACGAGGGATACAAATATACTCACAATCTGCTGCAAGGATGTAGAGAGGACTGCTACGGCGGCACATATAAAACCTTTCCCATTAACTTTCACATCGGTCACGGTACAAACACCCACACCTATGACCACAACAATAACAGCTATTTTGACCTCTCTCGTGTAATGCTTGCTGTGAAGGATCCATTCCATTACGCAGACCACTGGAATCATGCTCAGTTTTGAAATCTGCCCAATAAACATCATCAGGTTATAACCCGATGACTATAAAAAGAGTGCAACGTACATGGGTAACAGAGAAGTAACAAAGCCTGAAAGCAATTATACAAAAAGATTTGCATCCCCGAGGGAGTTCAATATCTTAATTCCACCAGTGTGCATTAACATTGTACTTAGCTCTAGCTCAAGATCTTGAAACATTTCTCATCGAGCTGGAAATACATTACCATGCTTCCAATGGATAACTATCCCAATTCATCTAAACATTGGACCAACATTTTCAGGATTATAAGTAACATCAGTCATGCCTTGTTAAGAAATCTACATTTGCATTATGACCTAAACACCTAACATGGTTTAATTGATAAAAGATTCACCTTCCCAAAAGGAATGATATAATACAAGAAAACAACAACACATTGCCAAATCGAAGAACTCAAACCTGGTAGAAACCGACAGAGTTGAGCATGAGACTGAAGTTCATCCCAGTAATAGAAGTATTAGCAACAAGAGAGAACCACAAAAGCTCCCAGAAAGGCACATGCTTTGAAGCAGAAAAACCAGTGGCATTTGACACCATACCAACCAAAGCAGTGACAGCAAAGTGGAACCCAGTAAGAGTCGTGGCTGCAAAACCCAGATCAACCCACAATCAATCAACACATTCCAAACAAAACCCAGAATTCAGAAATCAAAACCCAAATCGAACATAAAACAAAAAACAGAGATCAGATCCAATAGAGAAAAATGGAGGAACCAACCAAAGCTGAAAGCGTAGCCTCCAGAGGACATAAGCTGCTTGTTCGCCATGATGATCCCAACGGAGCTCACAACGTTCATGCCCCAAGCTCCCACATTCGACACCGCCGACGATTTCTTCTCGCTCTCCATCGTCCTCTTTATTCAAATTCTCTCCTAAACCCAATTACACAGACACCAGATCTGATGGTAACTCAGCTGAATCAACCCAAAATCCAGAAGAAAAAAAACCCAAAAACGAATGATCTCAAAATTGAGAGGTCCAAAGAAGATCAAAGGTGTGTCTGTCTGGAAATTGAAGGAGGCGAAGAAGAAGATCTGAAGAAATGGGAGAAGAAGACAGAGATTGAAGATGCTTCTTCAAATCAATGCTCTCTCTTCTCTTCAATTAAAGTCAATGCCCAATTCGATTCTCTGATTCTCTCTCTCTTTAAATGTTTTTTCTTCTGGAAATTGGGTAATGAATTCAGTGGGAACGAGAGCTTCAAAATGAGTAGTTAAATACTGAAACGTTATTTTCAAAATCGATTATTTGTGGAAAATATATTGTTTTCACTGCTGTGTTTATTTTATTTTATTCGCCGACAAAAATGCAGGAAATTACTCCATTAAATTCATATCTCTTAAATGATTTCGGGGGGACAGTTTTAATGTAACTTTTTTTTAAGAAACAAAAACACATATACTATTAACCATTAATCCAGTATTACATTGAATAACAGAAACAACAGATAGTTAGTGAGACAAATACATAACTAATGACACCTATCTTTGCACTATATATAAATTTAAATGGAAATAAAATATATAATATTGCGCTGTAAATGTAATGACTTTGAAATTAATTACCGATAGTTTTGAAGATTTTGTTATTATTCTCTCTCTAAATTGAAACTGCTATGAAACTTCGCTACTGCCATTATTGGAACAAAACGAGTGTTTTTTTTCTTCACTTGATTAATTAATCTCTCCCACCCAACACGTCCCACTCGGTTTCAACTACTTCTTCTCATGTTAGTGGAATTAGCAAATTATGTAATCATCAAGTGATCATGAAAATTAATTAGCCAAATCAAGTTGAGCACACAAACTCTATAAAAAGAAAATAATCATGAAATAAATAATATTATCTCAACATCAGATATACATGTATGAAATTGTATCTAGACATAAATATATTATAGCGGTAAAAGAGATACGAAAAACTGTTTTTAATCCGGAAAGGAAAATAAGTTATAAATGTAAAATTTTAAAGTAAGATGATATAAATTCAAAAAAAGATTATGAATGTAGGGTCAAATTCATATAAATTAAAAAGAACTTGAGAATATAAAAACAAATAATCATGTCGTGATCAATTTGGTTTTTAGCCTTTTTATATTTATTTCCTTATTTCTTCTATTACATTATTGTAATCATACTAAGTATCGCATATGAAATATTGCAAGATAATTATTATCGTCTATTTACACATGTAATTGCATATTTATACTTATCCTGGAACTTAGTAAAATAATTAAACTAATGAGCTTTTCATCAAATTAAAACACAGCTGGGAAACTGAGGTGATTTCCATCTGTAAAACACTTGAAGTACAAACTTTAGGCCGTACATGAGGTGCACATATTGCCAATGGCGAAATCAGAAATTTTTCAAAAGGGTAACATTTTATAATGAAAAAAATTATAAAATGTA
>JAYMTP010007505.1:0-10934 GCA_036897365.1 Geranium brycei | reverse complement strand
CTATATTGCAACCTCTTGATTCCAAGAGCTCCCCTTTTACCACCAAGTTGTTTAACTCTTTTATTCATTTTGGACAATTTGTATATATTACAATTTAAGGGAGGGCAAAGCAATTTTCGAACAAAATTTACACTGAAAATTTTCGAATTCTCCGGCCAAGAGGGGGCGGCTGCCCCCTATTCCCCCGTAGATCCGCCCTTGTTTATGTCTAGTCTTGTAAAGTTTTCCTTTGGTTTTTTACTGTCCTTCGAGCTATGAGTGATTGGGTGGTTTCTATCCGTAGAAATATTACTAGTGGGACCCAGACGAGAAGCTCCAATCGAAGACGTGTCACAAATCAGGACCGCTGATGCAGCATACTCCATGCGGCTACATACACTGAAACATCACTGATAACAAAACAAATTTGGCCAATTAAAATTGGGTTTATTCGTAAAAATTGGGTTTCGACTTTACATTCTCTCTTTCTCGCTCTCACTTTCTCGCCCTCTAACCTCCGCTTTCTCTCTGTAACTGTAAATCCACAAGCTTTTTTTATTATTTTTATATTTTGTTTCTGCAGTAATCAGATTATAGACTCTGAGGCTAAAGCTTCGCTGATCATCCCTCCAGCTCCAGATCGAAGACTGTCTCCGAAGTGAGTACTGATTCCTCTGTTCCTTCATTTCGACTGAATAGACACTCTGTTTTCGTGGTTTAAGTTTTGCCAAATTTTCGATTTCTGGACTTGCATTTTGGCCGATTTCATCATTCTGTGAAATGGGTTTTGATCTCTACTCTATTCTTCATTCTCAATTTTTTTTCTGGGGTAAAATAAGCCCGCTGCTTCTATTGCATGCAATTACTCTCATATTTTGGTCCTTGTCTTCTGGTGAGCTAATCATTAGGGATTTTCCCTCTTTAATCTGTTTTTGGAATTCTGTTTAGTTTGATCCTTGGCCTATGAAATGTACTTCTATTTCCTCCGATTATTATGGCCTTTATGTTTCTAGGGAAATGGGCTCTTTTTTAATTTCTTAATTCAAAGGTAATTTCATCTGGATTTATTTATTTTAGGGGCATTTTCCGGGTGGGTTTGTTGATTTGAGTAGGGGGATTAGGGTTTCAAAAGCATTTGATCTTTTGGGGTGGCAAAGTTCATCCTTTTGCATGTGCATGCAAGAGATTGATATTGCTTTACCTTTTGTTGGAATGGTTTGAGAAATTGTATCCATGGAGCTACATGGTTTCTGCTTTGAAATGGTGTGGATGGCAATGAAGAGAGTGATTGGTGAATTGGGCTTATTTGGGTTAACCATTTGGTTTGATTTTTCAATTTTGATTAGTCTGTTTTAGGATTTAATTATTTGTTTTTAATCTTCAATAATGAATGTCAAGAGGGGTGCCCTTTTTCATGAAGGGTTTTAAAGTAAAATCTTTTGAATGGCAATTTTCCATCTTTCTGTCGTTTATTCCTTTTCAACATTATCACTTGTTATTTCTGATTGCTTCTTTTCAGGGAAGACAAAAATATTTCCACATAGATCATGGCTCCACCCAGTACATTTGCAGATATTCATTGAAGTATATTTATGTGGATTGGATATAAAAACTTCAAAACAGTCATGATAAACTTTTATATGTATAGATATGCATGTTTTGATGAATGTTTGAGATCAATTTATGATTTTTTTTTCCTTTTTTCCTCATGGTTTTCCTCAGGTTACCATGCTTTTTTCAAGTCCATATTTATGATTATGGCTGGATAAAGAAACTTATAAAGTGGCATGATAAACCTTTGACGTGTGGATATGCATGTTTTGGTAAATGGTTTGAGGTCAATTGATGGGTTTCCCCTTTTTCTTCGTTGTTTTTCTTGGGTTACCAATGCTTTTTTCAAGTCCATATCTATGATTATGGGCTTTCCCCCTTGTTACCTTTTTTTTCACATAACGGACGCATATCCCGGCTCAATTAAATATTTGGATTGTTAGGGTGTATCATCTTTTTCAGGTAACTGGTTTCCTGGCTGAGGTTGGGCTGAGGTGGATCTTTGGTCCTGATAATGTGTTCATGATGCCTATTGGTTGGAGGTATTTCTGGAAGTTTAGTTTGTAATGTGAAATAGTCAAAGGGAATGGGGGTTCTGACAATGGGGTCTCAAGGTGGCAGCAGTAGTAACGACAAGCAATCTCAATTCCAGCCTTTGGTTAGGCAAAATTCAATATATAGTCTCACCCTTGATGAAGTTCAGAATCAGTTGGGTGACTTGGGGAAGCCATTGAGCAGCATGAACCTCGACGAGCTTCTCAAGAATGTCTGGACAGCTGAAGCAAACCAGTCTGTGGGTACTGGCATAGAGGGCACAGCCATGACCAATCAAACTCCACTTCAGCATCAGGGAAGCCTTTCATTAACTGGTGGACTGAGCAAGAAGACGGTTGACGAAGTTTGGAGAGATATTCAACAAGGCAAAAATAATGAAGAAAGTAAGGCTCAGGAACGACAACCTACTTTGGGAGAGATGACCTTGGAGGATTTCTTGGTCAAAGCAGGTGTCGTAGCTGAAGCCATGCCAGAGAAAAAAGGTATTGCTCCTGTCGTTGGGATTGATCCAAACCTAGCACCTCAGTTCCCACAGCAGGGCCAGTGGATGCAATATTCACAACCGCACTATCAGCATCCTCAGCAAAGTATGATGGGAGTTTACATGCCAGGCCAGCCTGTACCACCGCCATTGCACATGGGGCCTGGTCCTGTGATGGATGTTTCTTACCCAGAGAATCAGGTGGCCCTTCATTCTCCTTTAATGGGTGCATTGTCGGACACACAAACACCTGGTAGGAAAAGGGGCGCTCCAGATGGCGTGATTGAGAAAACTGTTGAGAGGAGGCAGAAGAGAATGATTAAGAATCGGGAGTCTGCTGCCCGTTCGCGAGCAAGGAAACAGGTTGGCTCTATTGCATAACTTATTTCATGGTCTGCAAGTGCTGTTTTAAATTGAGTATGCCAGTGATCTTATTTTTGTTACTATATAAACTATAAACAGGCTTACACAGATGAACTGGAGAACAAAGTTTCCCATTTGGAAGAGGAAAATGAAAGGCTAAGGAAACAAAAGGTTAGTCTTTTATTTGAAGTTAATTTTCAAACTGCTCTTCCATTCAGTTGATTCTACAAAAGTATCTTGCTAAATGCAGTGTAGTACCTGCTTTCCTCACGTTTTTTTTTGCAAACTTCCAACATTAAAGCCACTTTAAACACCTAATATTGTTCTTGTATCTTGGAAGGTTGGGTGCAGAAATGTCGTCGTCTGTAAAAAAAGTTCCACCATTTATTATGGTTTCCCCCAACTTACTAATTGATATCCAAACTGAATATTAACTTCTATTGAAATAGTAAAACTTCTGCCTGTTAAATTGGTCATGTATACTTGCATATGTTTACTTGGTCATTTCAGTAGTTATATATTTCTGATCATTGAAGTTTGATTTACATGCATTTGAATCTAAATGTGTACGGGTTAATATTTAGCAGCGGTAGTGATATCAATTCATGGATGAGAATTTTCTAAAAATATTCTGTTTTCAAACTTACACGGCTTTACTAGTATAAATACTTTGGGTTTAACATATTAGATGTTTTCTTTATGTTCAACACATGGTTTCTTGGTGCAAATTGGTCTTCTCACTTTGGTGGGATGATTATAGTAGTTAAAAATTTTATGTTGAACTCTTGGTTACTTACATAAGTATATATGTCTCCTATCTTAATATCCCGATATTACGTAATATAGTGGTGTACATCATCCATAATGATCATAGGAAGTTTCTTAAAGTCATGGGTTAAGTACAATAGACATCACTAGACCGATTTTGACAAGTTTCCATCATTTTGACTGTAAACTTCCCTCACCTGGATAAAAGCAAGTATAGTTTTGGTACATTACATGCTAGAAAGGCTTTTGAATCTAGTTTCTCTCAATTGTGACACTATCTTCTTTCGTGTGTTAGATATCCTTAATCTTCTATGCTGAGTTGGTGGTTGATATGTCTATTTATAGGTCTTCTGTATTCAGTCAATTCTCTTTCATGTTTGGAGTATTTTTTTGTTCCGTCAACACAAAATATGCTTATAGTTGCACCCTTTCTATATGGCTTCAACTAGTAGTCAGGGGAAAAAACTCTCAATTGATTGATACTGGTAGATGTAGAAGTACATATTCTTCTTATGTTCTATGATAAAGCTTGAATCGGAATAATGGGGTTTCAGTCTGCTTGGAAGACTTCACTATGAAGAAAAGAAAACATTTCTTTATTGGTACATAGATCAGATCATGATGAACTTGCTCCTTGTAGCAACTTCTTAGTTAGTGCATGAAAACTTGTTTACCCATGCATGAATTTTGCATCTATCTAATTATTATAATATTGATAGTAATCGTTTTCGTTTACATGGTGCAGGAACTGTGGAAGATGTTGCCAAGTGGGCCAGCACCACCAGAACCAAAGTATCAGCTGCGCAGGACATCATCAGCTCCATTCTGACAGGAAATTGCGTGCCCTGTTTTGTTCTTGTATCTGTCTAGTTTGTGAAATCAGGTGCAGCATCAGATTCAGATTGCACCTTTGTTGTGTTGTGATAGATATTAAGCTGTCTGTGTTTGTGTTTCTGAATAACCTTTTTACAGCATATATATAAATACAAATAGTCTTATGCAATCCAAGTGAATAGAATAGTATGTATAGTCTAGGCACTCAGCCCAGCCAACATTGTATGTATAGTTTAGCCCAGCCAACATTTGTGAACATTGTCTCAGTTTTATTTCTCATAGCAAATTTTCTTACTCCAAAAATAAACAGAGCACTCTAAGTAATTACATATATGTAAATCAAAGAAAACAGTGAGTAGAAATAGAACAACTATAATTACCAAATAAATCCTTTCCACAGAGCCAAACAATGACTTTATTCGCTATAAATTCGATTATATACAAAAACTGTAGAATGCAATTGCAAACCATATCGTACTCTATTGTGGGCACCTAACTTAAGAGAAAACAACTAACTCTTCACAAAACTTAGCTATTATCTTTTAACTAACTCACAAGGCAAATTTTAGTATAATTAACCAATCAGCGGTTGGAAAGAGGTGAGTGAGAACTTAGCTTCTTTATGAGATTTCTGATTTTTCCTCCATTGCAGGAAACAGAGAGAGAATGGCTGATGTCTTTTCAGCTTATGAGGATCAATGGAAAACAACTACTCCTTACCACTGTATTTCTTTGCAATGATTGGGCGGACATCATCAACATCAACCAAGGTTTCTAGGAATGGAAGTAGTGTGACTAAAGCACGGTCTGATGGGTCATCAAACCAACTTTTAATAGGAATTCCATTATCCACTTGCAACCGGAACACCTGACATTAAAAAAATGAAGCTTTAACCATATGAAATAGGGAATTAAAGGTTTGACTGAGCTGATCTATGTTTAATTACTGATTCCACGTTTTGACTTTTGAGAACAAAATTCTAATATTCTATTACAAAGTCCATTTCTAGATAAAATCCTGGTCTCAATCAAGCAAACCCTTTAATTCTGTCTTCTCAAGAACTTCAATTACACTGAGAGATACTTATGTTCAAGTTTGAAAACACTGAACAGCAGTTAGGATTGTTGCATATCCCATCATATTTAGGATGACAAGTAACATCTAATCAAGCAGCCCAAAAAATAAAGTAAATCTCAATATGCATCTTAGACAAGTAGAACGAGGGCAGGGAGACATGTACCTGTGGAGAATTGTCAACTATAGCCACTTTTGCCAGGTCAACTCCTAAAACTGTCAGATCTTTAGTGTAGTTTCCATCTGAAAAAATGCAAGAATCACGGTAGGCACGCCGTGAAAAAAACTTTTTATCAGGGTCCAATTTATCCAGCAGCTGCCCGGCATAAATACTTTGGCTGGCTGTAAAAATTATAATTTCAAACATCTCTGCCACTCTTTCCAAAAATTTCCCGAGAAAGGGCCTTTGCCGTACATAAACTGTGTGCTCTTTCATGTTGAAGGAAACTTGAAACGTAAAGTCTGCATTATGGCATGGTTCCAGAATTGAGTGGACTAGAGTTTCTGCACAAATGCAGCCAATCGTGAACCATTAGTTTCCACAGAAAGTAATGTCATTATCTTACTGAAGCACTCCAAATAAACTAACATCAATTGAAGCACAAAAGGATAGCTATGTTAATTTTCTTACGAAGAATGTCAACATGTCTCATTGGATTAAGATTCAAGTAAAATAAAACATAAACAGGGAATTCTGTGAAGTTACTGCAATGCACCATCTTTACAACATTTGACAGCACATCATGGGTGCTTATTTTGCTAGCAGCATGTTCACAACTCGTGATTACTGATTTCATAGCATAACAAAAACTCTCATAAATCCTTCTTCTAAACATCTGGGGATATCAACTGACTCACAGTTACCCTTTGATATGAGTCACTAAAACTAAAATAAAATATAGCACAATGAAACGAAAAAGATATCAATTTCAATTGATCCATTCTCTTACCATCCAAATCAAGAACGAGGGTCACGTGCTTCTTTTTTGTTGTTTCCTCGGGCAACAAGGCAGACAGAAAAGTATTTCCACCATCTGACAGGTCTGGCAAGTTTCTAAGAAATAGGTATGGATCAAAACATTCTGCTTCTAAATCGTTATTGCCAAGGTTATCATCATGTTCTTGGTCACAGGGTTTTATCTGATGGCTGACTTGATGGAACCACGAACGATCTGCATTTTCCAGAAGCTCTTCATTGGACCTTGAATGCTGGGAATGTTCTGTTTCTGTTGTTTCCTCGAGGGAGGGCAATATCATAGAATTCTCGGTCATATCAAATACTATATTTGAATCAGCAAAGTCAAAATCAGGCAGGAGATTATTCTTCATAGCATCATCAAATCCAGAAACTCCATTGAAGTACAACCCACTGAAACCCTTGCTAGATATTAGAAAGTCTGAAAGATCAAAAGTTTGATAAGGATAAGAGCCACTGCTTCCATCATAACAATGGTCAGCTGTTGCTTGCAGCATAATGGGTGCATCTACATTCCCTGTTGCAGAATAAGGTCAGCAACACAGATCATGAGGAGAAAAATGTGTACTTATGTTAGTTTGAGTTGAGCCTGAAATAGGACCAACTAATTAGAGTTCGTCAATAAGCCAAAGCCCAAATATAAGGACTAGTCACAATCGATGCAAGCATTGCACCAGGGCACCATAGTATAAGCACAGCATTATACCAGAATGGGGCCCGCCACTATAACATCCACACAACTAATGAAATAAGCAAAACAAACTTGATAAGGGATTGAAAGGTAGCTGCACAGTCGAAACACATGGCTACTAATTGCTTCTACAACGATCCTTTTGACCAAGTTATAATTCTGAAATGTTTGGTTGTACGAAGCGAGGCTTTCCCATTTGGATTACTGTGGAAACTATACAAATTCATTTGAAAAGTCGCAGTATATATGCTCCATTCATTAATTTTGGACTAGTTATATTCTAGGACATAAGCTACATCCTTACACAAGGCAAGCACTCCTATTGTCTTCTTTTAAACTGGATAACATAGACACTGAAATATGATGCTTTGACAAATGAAAGGTGTATTGGATATTGCTGACAAAAATTAC
Source organism: Geranium brycei (assembly GCA_036897365.1). Lineage (NCBI taxonomy): Eukaryota > Viridiplantae > Streptophyta > Magnoliopsida > Geraniales > Geraniaceae > Geranium > Geranium brycei. The sequence continues at coordinate 3,250 of JAYMTP010007505.1, read as the reverse complement.
CATATTAACCCTCTGCAGAAGCAATTGAAAACTTAATTCTTACAAAAGGAATCTAACATTTTATATGGAAGTGCCTTCTAAATAGAAAATACATGCTATGATATCTCAATGACTACTGTTACAAATATTTATTGAACAAGAGCTCAGATGGTACCTGCATCATCTTGAGCACTTAACTCGCAGTAAATGGCAGACTCCGCGATAGGTGAGAATATTGTTTCCAAATTAGAGGCACACGTGGACGATATGCATTCCTGCCAAAGCATAATAAATACATCAATTAACCATGTGAATATAGTGTAAACTTAATCAGTTACAACATAAAGCTTTGGACAGAGCAGTTAATTACACCACATGTTAGATGGTTAAAATGATGACCATGTATGTGAACACTGAGTAAAGAAAATGGTGACTGCTTGTAGAGTGTGTATAAAATATATTTTGTACCATTCTTTCGGCAGATCCTGTATCTTCAGCACAACCGAACCCTTTGTGAACACTTCCTTCTTTGTTCAATGCTTGATGGCCAGCAGTTTCATTAGTTCCAACTTCCCGACACGACATTTCAACTTTGCTAGAACCTATAATAGCATCAGTTACTCCAAACAGTGAGAAATTGCACTTTCAATTACTAGCAAAAGCTAGGTTGCATAAATAAAACACAGAAATCTTAGTCTAAGCTCACAGATAAATGATATCTAGGATTTTCTGAGTCATGACATATATCAAATGGCACTGCCTACCATTTGTGCAATTTTGTAATAATGTTGCCAATTCGGCTGTTTCATGAGTTATCTGTGACAGAGAACTTGAATTCTTGGATATTTTACTTGACTTCCGACAGATATGGAGCCGACTTCCTTCTCTTACACAACTAGTAACTGATTTGGTTTTCATCTTCAATGTCGGCATCGGCTGAATCCTGATCAGGGAATGTAATGTGAATCTGTATTCAAAGCACGCATAAAAGGGAGACTCTACATCAAAATAGAAGAATTTTCACTATCAAATTTCAAAATTATAATAAAATCTCTCACGTGCTAAGATAGATCATAGATCTAGGAAAAAAGAATTGAATATGAATACCGTCTAAATCACATCAGACTCGGTCAACTAACAATGATACCTTTACATAATTTCCACTTGATTGGAAACTTTTTAAAAAATTCCTTGAAATTGTTAGCTTGGAATAATGCATCAGCGTTCAATTCATTTAAGCTTAAAACCAAGAATTGCATACATTCTATAAACTGACCAAAAACGAGTTGGATTAAACGTTTTCTTTCTTTGCTTCCCTTAAACAAGCCCAGCATTCCAAATCCCTTGAATTACATCACATGACAAAACTATCTCAGTGTAGCCTATGACTGCACCACCAACCAGTGAGCCCATGCAATCTCATCATGCCAGGAATATGTACCAAGAAACAAATTTAACATCGGCCAAGGACGTGCATGTGAGATACTCGTTCCTTCTGTAATTTAAGCTCCTTAAAACTCTCCCAAAATTAAAAATCGTATAAAAATAGGGGAAAGTGTGAGCCGTGAACAAACCAAAATTTCACCATCAGGACAGACATATTCAACTATAGATCAAAAGCTAAACCCCGCATAGAATAATACTGCTAGTCCATCACTCTAGAAGAGGAAACACAATCTATTACCAAAATATATTCTACTTCTGATTCATAAATCTAAAAATTCTCCATTTTGCATAAACCCCAGCTCATATTTCCCAAAATCCCCTTCAGATAAGCCACGTAGCTGTAAGATCCGCCAAAATAAAATAAAATGCAAAATCAACCCAGAGATCAGAACAGTTAATTGACTCTCAACTACTCCAGAACAAGAAATTCAAAATACAGAACATGACCGAAACGATGTTAGGCGATGGAAATTGAACACGAAAAACTGAAGTCAACAGCTTTCAACCAGCGAATCGAGGAACCAAGTAGTAGAAGCACAGCAATTCGAACAAGAAACAAAGACCCAGTTCATAAAAACCAAAATCAAAAGCAACCCAAGGTCAAAAATCGCCAAAGGAACAACAATCGTGTTCAGAAACAAGAAGATTACAACAGAGGAAGTCGAGAAAAAGAGACAAGAACAGCTAAGCATCAGATCAAATTTTGAAGAGAGAAGATTCACATACCTGCACACAGCAACTATCGACCCTCTCTCTCTCCTCTCTCTCTCTCTACGTGTGAAGCAGAGACAGAAGAGCGAGAAAGGGGCAAAACTTGAAAACGAAATTAGGAAAAAATAGGGGCGACGATTTGGCGGTCCGGTCGTTCAGTTCCAGATGCGGTGGACGGCCACGATGCAGTCTCTCGAATTCGTTACTCACCACTGCGATCGCGACGCGTGGATAGCATGCGACCACGTCAGCACCACTACGCTCCCGCCTAATTATAAAGAAGAGAGAGTTCCGTGGACGCTTTACTTATGTCATCATCCAATCCTGTTTAGCCAACACAACAGGGTTGCGAGAATGAGTCCGACACAGTTACTAGCATCACCGCCATTACCGGCGGCAGAATTACAAGAGAATGTCACTTTACTCCTATTTTACATAATTGTTTCTAACTTAGGCTACTCAAATCTAACTAATAGTCCAAACCAAAATCATACCGGTCAATTCACACAACAATTTTATAAACCAATATTGGTATTGAACCCAGAAACTAATCGTCCTTTTATTGGCCGGTTTTCTTATTAAAACCAAACCAATTTTGAATTACCAACCTCCTCTCAAATTAGTTACAATACACCATATAAACCAGAAATTTGGGCAAAACTGAAAATCCTCCTTTCAAGTTCGAGCTCAATCACAAGATATCAACATAAAGATGAAAAACCTCAAAAAGCCCCCCCTACAATCTAAGCTCAAATTTAAAACACCTAAAAAAAATCAACAAAAACTAGAAGAAAAAAAATGTAACTATTAATATATGGGTCTAAGCTCGATATGTATTGTAAACCTAATATTATATAAACCCTAGCTCATGTATCAACCTATATATACAAGCTCTTGTATACGTTATTATTATCGAATTTAATATTCTCATTACAAATCTCAATATGGTTTACCAACGCTTGCTTGGCCAATTGGTTAATCACTTGAACTTGGGTCTAAAGGTTCTGGGTTCGAGTCACGCTGCGGTATCTCGCCTTTATTTTCAACTTCCGTTGGACATCTCTCCCAACTTCTGTTGGGCCTCTCTCTCCCGGTGGGAGTCAAGTGGCGATAT
>JAYMTP010007504.1:0-10934 GCA_036897365.1 Geranium brycei | reverse complement strand
ACTTGACATAAAACCAAAACTAACTGATCTTAAAACAAAGTGTTTAAGTTAGGTGTATCCGGCTGCAAAATGTGTAAACCTAACTGTACCCTTTGTGACATTTACCCTTGATTCAATGTATTTGCTGCACGTGTTTATTACGTGCTCGCTCCAATACCAGATTCACATGTTGGATTGGTTCGTGTATTTATTGTTGTGCTTTTTAATTACATGATTTGATGAAATGGATTAACATGACACAGATTAGAAGAAACGGGTTTGACTAACAAAAAGTGATTTTCTGCAAAAATCAATTAAAAAACATATTTGATGAAATATATTCGATGAAACATAATCGATATTCGGTGAAACATATTCGACGAAACAATACCAAATGAACTGTTTAGACAGAACGGATTTGGAGAACAGATTTGATAACACGGATTTGAAACATATTAAATGGAACATAATAGATGAAACATAACATATGAGACACATTAGATGGGACATAACATATGAAACATATCATATATTTTGATAAAACGGTTTGCAAGTGAACCGATCACCCGATCGCAATGAACCGATAATAAAAGATATTCAACTAATGAAACAAATTCAAAATAAGATATTCAAGTAAAGAAATAATATTCAAAATAAATAGGGGTATAAAAATATGTATATACCCCTCTAATGGTATAAAATGTCCAAAAGAAATTTACAATTAATTTATATTTACGTTACTATGCCATTGATAACTCAACATTAAATCTCACCATGAATTGTTTCATCCAACGACCTAGATGCATTCTAAGATTTGTAGCAAATCAAGGTGTTTGCTCCCAATCAAGACCCTTATTTTAATATGCTTGCATCGTCGAGTAAGGAGTTTTCATTATATATGCACTTAATGCTTCTTGGCCTTAATTACGTCTGATTGATCTAGTTTACATATGAAACCGAGAGGGGAGTTTGTAAATGGAACTGAGTAATGAAAATTGGGTTTAAATCATCACTAGAGATAGGTTGGTTGACACGGAAGTAGCATCCATAGGTGACACACACCAAAAGATCCCGAGAGTTCATAAAACTTAATGCCAACTAGTCGGTTAAATCATCACTAGAGATATGTTGGTTATCGTAAATTAGTTGTAGCCCTTCTATCTGTCTGAAAGGGGATTTTAGGTGAATTTGGAATTCTTGTTGCCTCCCTAAGTTAGAAACACCCGACAAGCATATAATTTAATTTAGTTTATTTCCCGAATTTAATTTTTACATCTTCATCGTCTCACCCTGTTGTTATATTATTTAAATTTAATTATTTTTATAATCTTGCATATTGTATGCTTTATTTTCACGTACTTAAAACCAAACTTTCGACCGACTAAGAATAACTTTAAAATTAAATTGTAGTGCTTGAAATCGAAAACCAATTGTCCTTTGGGTTCGATAAAATTGGGTCGTAATCTTACTATCATGTATTACTCGTGACAAGTACACTGTCGGAAGTCCAAGATTTGACACGCATCATTTTGCGGGTCGGTTTTGGGCGCATCACTTAGCGGCCAAGCAATATCATCTCATCCCTTCCTACAATCAAGGAGTTTCCCTAATCATCTACGACACACTTGGAGAAGGTCAAGACCGGATTCTTTGCTTAACGCCCAAGATACGAGAGAATATCTCCTCCCTTTATATAGGGTTTCCCGAGATCTTGTTCATTTTTATTGGCTAGAGTTGTATTAGGAAACTCTCTTGTAAAGTAGTATCAATAGGGGATTCATGGCATTGTAATTCTCAATTTTTGGAGAGCAGAAAAGATTCAACAATAATGTATGACCGACTTGGTCACCGGAAGTTTTTATCGACAAATAAAGCCTCCTCTTTGCGTTGGAGAGGTCCCCGACCCTTTGTGGTCTAAAACCCATCTATAGTCTTCGTATATCTTTGTTGCTTGGTTACCGACATAGTATAATACTCCGTTCAATCAACTAGCCACTCCATATACTTGTTTCAACGTTTGATCGGCTTGCTTTGTGATCGTGTAAGATCAATAAATCCATCATATAGCGCCACACGGCCCGACTTTTGGAATAGAATCTTCCTGGCCGTGAAATAAGAGTATAGGTCACAAATAATCCAAATCTACTTTTAGTGGAGTCGATCAAAATTAACCTTTTAAATTAACTGGTTGGATCCCGTCTATTTTTGATATAAACAACTCACGCAGACTCTCTTAAGATGAACATCATTTCAAATGATTAACCTTAAGTTCAAAAAAGTTAAAAATCATTCATAAATTTGTTTTATTGACATGGGAGGGTAACTGTGTGTCAGTTAAAGATCGCTTTGCAGTGACAATGAGCTAGCTGATGTCACAGTTACACCCAATTCCGGCGTCATGGTCCTCCTCCAGAAGCAACGCACTGATGGAGAAGTAAATAAATGGGAACGCATGTCACGACTCACAACTTTCATGACTGTACCTTTTGCACATAAAGTCAGGAGAATCAGCACGTGGAGGAAAGAACCTGACAACCCAATCTCCACTTTCCACACAAAATACCATGAGACATTTAGTTCGTGTCTACATATTTCTCTGTCCACCCATATCCTACCATAGACAAAAGACATTAGAATTTGAACACTACACCTTTTTACTAGATCATCCTCAAGGGCGGGTCCAAAAATTAGTTAAGAAAGGGGCACATTTTCATATTGAAAAAATTAATATAGTTGATAATTAATTAATTAAAAATGAATAATACTACACCTCTTTAATTTATTTAAGTGAATAACTAAAGTAAAATTTCTAGCCTAATTTGGTTTAGCCCGTCCGGTTCAGAACCAAAGGAAAATAAGTCTACACTCAAGCTAGCATTCACGTTCCTTAAGTCCAGCCTTGGCTGGGGTCACCCTTATTCACACCAAAAATAAAATGAAACAAGGAGTCCAACATGTGATTTTGAATAAGAAATGTCACTTTACTATTTTTAAATATAGTCAAATTTCACATAATCATATTTAAATATACTTTTTTATTTATGTGGAATCTTAACTATTTTGTTATTTCATTTTAATACTCTTCTAATGATTATTTTAAAAAGACAATCACTCTTTCATACCTTCCGTTATTTTGAAACAAGTCATCATCCTAGTCGTAACCCCTAACCCTAACCCTAACATTTAATATTTGATAATTAATAATTAATAAATTTATGAAAAAAAGAATAAATTTTGTTGGTGGATTTTGATGATTAGAAAAAGGAAATTGAAATCGATGGTGAAAAGTAGGAGATTATTTTTGTTTGCACAGCTCAACCCTGCCATGATGGATCCAGAAAAAAAAAATTTGGCCAAGGAATGCGAAATTTCATTAAAACATATTAATTAAAAACAAAAAATAATTTAATTAATAACATAATTACTAAATTCACGTAGAAAAAATTAATTCGAGTTTAATTATTTATTTTGTTTAGTTGAGTTAAGTTCGAATTTCACTTCCATGTATATATAAATACGAAACGAGTTGGTTCATGAGTCTTACAAACCTTGATAAGTTGGCTCGAGTTAGATTACAAATAGCATATATCGATTTTTAACGTAGCTAGAGGTTGAGCGGCTCAATTCATTTATCCAAAAGAATAATTCATGTATAATCATTCCCTAAAACAAAAAATAAATATTTTTTTATTTTTTATTTATATTCTTTATACCATATTAACATTTATGTCTCAAATATATTATTATAATTTGAATTGTAGAAAACTAATTTCAATTTTTCATATTAATATGCAAATAACCAAATTTTAGTTAACTACAGTAAATTAAAAATCAAGTATAATTGATGTTAGTAAAGTGTAATTTTACATATTATTTTGTTATCAAATTTTAAAAGGCTCAACATAAAAAGGTCAAAAGCTCAACAAGACTTGAACCATAACCTCGTGATGAAAAGAGTTATTGTTTATCACGAGAGTAAGTAACTCTTTTTTATAATATTAGACATCATTTGTATATATTATAATTAAGGCGAAGGGAAAATGAAATTTTGATCAAATTTTTAAGTCAAACTTTTCGAATTCTCAAGTCAAAATGGACGGCTGCCTTCCTTGCCCCCACCCATTCCTAAATCAAAAGTAATCTTCATTTTCTTTGATTGACTTGACTCGCATGAGGAAGAGCCACGAATAATCTCCTGTCACTGGCATTTTTTCCGTTGTAATGGTGCACGGGATGCGCCGTTAGAGTAGAAACTGCGTGTTACAGTTTGTAACGGCACACAATTGAAAAATTTACCATCCGTCGTTGCAGTGCTGCCGTTACAAACTGTAACGACATACATGATACGACGTTAGAATTGTAACGGCGCACACTCTTGCATACACCGTTAAATACTAACGGTGTATACTATATCGTACGCCGTTGTGTTTGTAACGACGTATTCTCCACAGTCCGTCGTCACAGTGTGACAGTGCCGTTAATTTGGAAACGGCGTCAATGTAGAGTTCTAACTGCGTACCCCACAACATACGCCGGTACGCCGTTAGCATTGTAACGGCGTATGTCCTGTAATATATCGTTAGAACTCTAACGACGTATGGTGTACTATGCGCTGTTAGGATTCTAACGGCGTCAAGAAAAGTAATATTTGATTTCTTAAGATTTCAAAGGAATCACATTTCACTTTTGAAGAATAAATTTTAGTTAAGATTGAACTACTACTAGTATATATTAGAGCATGTTTTCATGGAAAAAGGGAGCAATGACAGAAGAAGAAAAAATTCGACGAATAAAATTCTAGATTCTAGAGAATACGGTAGAGGACTGTCTATACCAGAAAAGGCTACACCAACCTTTGTTAGAGAGATGAAGTCAAACAAGGAAGTGTGTAATCTATTAAGAGTTGTTAGATTGGCAGACTCTGGGTTAGATGCGTTTGACATTGGTGAAAAATGTTTGTCAACAAGCTTATTAAGATACTATCAAATATATATGAAAAAATACGTACAAGAAAGAAGGTATATTTGATTCCTTATTTGGTTAGTATGAAGATTTGGGAAGAGATTAATACCAAATGAATGAAATTTATTCGATACTATCAAGATTAGTGTTAGTGTTAATGGGTTTTTGTTGTTTAAAAGTTAGTAATGAATCGTTACAGGAGTTAATAGCTCATTTAGAACTATTAAATATTTATCAATGACTTTGAGATATCGTGTCTTATAGATACTGAAGGATTCTATAAGTTAATTATCAATTCAACAAAAGCTTAAAATCAAAGATATTGAAGATCTTGAATTCTATCAAGGTGACCAAAGAGAAGGTGCACAAGAGAGGATAATTTATCTAAATTTTTGTCAAAACAAGTTTTGAAAACTAGAAGAGGTATAACATACCATTGCAAGGAGAACTTGCACAAAGCATCTTGTTGGGCAGGGCCTTCCCGAAGAGGCGCACCAAAGGAAAGCCTACACATTAAAATCCACCTGTGGATCTAGTAATCTTTCGATGTGTGACTTTGAACTCACATGTGGATCTAACAATCTCCCCCTCCACATTAAGTCACATCACATCGGATTGGCTTCCCCTAGGACCAAAATTTACTTGGTCTACTCAATCCCACAAGGGTCATATCCAACAAATCTGGGTCTCACCATGAGAGGAGTCGATCATAGTCACAGTTTTACCAACTATAGGAATACACGGTCCACTGATAAGAGTGTTTTTACACCACTTTTCAGTCACCGTTTTCCAAATTTTGACCTTGTTTTTGTCCCATTTGGGTATAATTAATCATCGTTTTAGCTCTCTTTTGCTTCACGTGTACTATGAGTAAATTGTGCACATTTCGGGTCAATTCGAGAAAATTTTGAGCCATTTTTAGGTCCATTGCGTGGCCAAGGGCCACAATCCCGTGGCCCCTCAGGATGCTCTGTGGCCAGTGATTTAGACCCTCAAAACCCATCACAAAGGCCCAAGAAGGGTTTAACCCCGTGGGCGAGGGCCGAGTACGTGACCCTACCTCGTGGCCAAGCACTGAGGCCCTCCAAAATGCATCTCGTGGCCCCTCCCCGTGACCACTCAACCACTCCATAATGTGCAAAAACGTGACTGAAGTTTGGGCAGAAAGATTGGGTGTGTGGCCACCCTCGACGGTCAACCACCAGTTTCGTGGACGAAACGTGAGCGAGAAAAACAAGGCAGTAAGGGGACCACAGGACCGTGGCCCTCACCTATAAAAGGCGTCGAAGCATTTGAGAAAAAAATCCATAAATTCACATTCAGTATTAAAATTCCAATTCACGTCAGAGAGTTCCCAGAAGAGTTTCAGAGTCATTTCAGAGATTTCGGAAGTCAATTGAAGAAGGATAAGAAAGTTAATCATCTTCCTTTATGTATTAAATTCTCAATTGAGAATTAAATCCGGGTTTTAACTTCTTATTCCCTCTATGTTGTATTTATTATCCCGCATGAATTAAATCTCAATTTATATTTCAATTGAATTATGCGTACTGTATTTGGTTATGAATCTGCTTAGGCATATTTTTTTTTATTTAATATTTTAATGAATATTGTTTATTTGCATGAATTAAGTCTTCAATCAGTATGTATATATTGAAATCAATTGGTAAATTCATTTAGGGATTGAGGCATGAACTGAGAATAATAATTAAAGATTTTAATTAATTTATTTATATGCTTGCAACTCCGAGTAGAAAGATTTCATTACGTCTGATTGATCTAGTTTATTAATATAATCGAATGAGAAGTTAGTAAATGGACTTGAGTAATGAAAGCTGGGTTTAAATCATCACTAGAAATAGGTTGATTAACACGATAGTGACATCCATAGGTTCTCAAAACCGAAAGATCTCAAGATTTACGAACTTAATGCTGACTTGCCGATTGAATGATCACTAGAAATAGGTTGGTTACCGTAAATAAGTTTTACACCTTTCATCTCTCTAAAAGGGGGTTCAAGGTGTCTTAAAGTAATCTTTGCCTCCCTAAGGTTTAGAAACACCTAACAATCATATTTATTAGTTTGTTCTTTTTCCCAAACTTATTATTTAATGTTCAAAGCCTCGATCTATTCAACTTGTTTATAGAATTTTTAATTAATTTTTATAATCTTGCATGTGTGCTTATTGCACTTTTTCCCGCACACAACTACGATCGACTGAGATTAATATTAAATTAAATTCTAGTGATTAAAGTTGATAATAATTATCCTTTGGGTTCGATAAACTCGGGGTCGTAATCTTATTGCCCTGTATTACTTGTGACCGGTAAATTGTCGGGAGTCTCAAAAGGTAATACACATTTTTGTACATCGTGTTTGGGGCGCATCAAGTTTTTGACATTGTTGTCGGGGACAACGATTATTTAGTTTTAACACTTAAAATTTAATTTCAGATTGAGATTCAATTCTTAGATTAAAAAATTTTGAAACAATTATATTTTATTTTTAAATAATTTTGCATGCATCGAGGAAATGACAACAACCAATTTGATATGGCATCAAGGAATGGAACCTGTGATGGAAACAACCAATATGGCACGGTTGGTAGCCAACACGGAGGCGTTGAACAAGAAGAGGTCCTATGACCCGTCCTCAAATTATAATCATCCGGAGACTCGCAACCAGCATCCGAATTTTAGGTGGCCGCTGCAAGGCCAGAATCAACAATAAAATCAAAGACCAGCGTACCAGCCTCAGAATCATGCACGATCTCCTAAGCCCCAAAGTTTCAAGGAACAGATGATGGCACACATGAAGAATCGAGATGTTGAGATAAGTGAGCGAAAAAGACAGATGGGATTGATGGCTTCTTTGCTAAATACAAGAGCTCCAAGAGTGAACCCACGAGAAAAGGAAGAGTCTATCACTCTTCGAGGTGCGAAGATAATCGACGGATCAGAAATGCCAGAAGAAATGTCGATTATCCTCGAAGAAATAACAGAGAGATGGAGTCGCCAACCGAGCCTACCCCCAACATAGGAAAACAGGTAAATGAGTCCATAATTACGACTAAAAATGGACTTCACCTCCTCCCTTTCCCATGACCATCAAACGAAGTAAGTAACTAATGCAAGGTATCAAAGTCTAACTCTCTTTGTAGTCATGATAATTTGAGGCAAGTTGGTATAAATAGTACTAAGGAATCCTCTAAGGAGCCATCTAAATCCGTGGTACCTATAAAGTTGCCTCATAGAAACATTAGATACCCAAAGGTACCGGGGCGGATGCTCTTAAGAGTGGAGTAAATTTTGAATATCTCATTAACACTAATAAGGCATTGATGTATGTTCAACCTATGATGTTAAGGCCTACAATTGATGATGATTATAAATCTTATGATGCTCTTACTAGTTCTTACATACCATATGCGAACCATGGTCACTATGATTTTGATGCTTGCGATTGTTATGAGTATATTCAGGTTCACGGGAATTCTAGTTCATTCAAGTTTTGCCAAGATAAAGAAAATATTAGTGCTTCCATCAAAACAAGCTTAAGGGAGCTAGCGTTGAGTTTGGAAGCCTTCCAAAACTCAAGAAAGATGATCGATTTCATTGTACTCATTCCCATCTACCCACGATCGCACATGAAGAGAATGACACAATGGAAATTCGAGGTGTCTGGGCGGCCTCTTGATTGATGTTCAAATCGTCGAGCTAACGACGTTAAATAAATGCAACTCTATCATTGTATATTATTTATTATTTATTTTTATTCTGTGAATAAACAATTCATATAGTAATAAAAGTGTTATGGTGAACCATGCACTAAAAATTTATGGGAGGAGAATTTTGTCCATCAGTCTACTCCACTACTACCAGCTATCTGTGTTTTTCCACTTTCTTTTATTTTTCTTATTGATTTTTGATGCACCGAGGACATTGCACCCTTGAGTGTGGGGGTGTACTAACTTCTTTGGATTATTATTTTAGGTTTTTTTTCTATGCGTGTGATTGAGTATTTTTCCTTGCATGATGTTAATTTATTTTATTTTTGATGTATGCTTTAAATATTCGATATATTGCATGTCTTGCTGCAATTTAAATTAATTTATGAAATGTCTCAATTACGTATTTGACTTGGAATGTTTGGCTTTTGCAACATAGTTTTCAATGATGTAAAAATATTACATCTGATTGCACAGTTTTATTTGTAAGTTGTTCAACATTTTGCATGCCAGATAAGAATTTTTTAAATTTTATGCTTAATTGACCAGTTATAGCCCATGTAGTAGAGGTCCTCGTGTTGTTTTGCGAAATAAATTGGGTGTAGAACTAATTCAAAATTCATTCGAAGCGAAATAGAATAAGGGATAATTGGTTTGAGAAATCTGTAGGCCTTCTCAACAGCGTTTGAGTCGAACTTTTGTCTACATGTGTTGTTTTCCATAGTCACCTATCTGAGCCAAATAACCTGTTTTTAATGAACCCAATCTGTTTAGCCAATGTGCCGCTCTTTTTATCACTTTCAAACATTTCTTACCCTTGCATCATGACTATTTTCCAAAGAGTTGGGGGAAGAAATGTTCGATCAAGAAGAAGACACTAGATAATTTTTTTCGGCGTGATTATTGTATTTTTTTGTGAAATCTGTTTTGTATTTATAGGTGTCCGGGGCTGCCTAGTGTGACGGAAAAAATAAACAGAGAAGAGTCTGTTATCTCAAAATAAAGACAGAAACTCCAGACACAAAATAGGAGCGTTCACTTGGTTTTCACTCTCAATAAAGTTTGGGGATTCAGAGAAAATAGGCTAAGTCGAATAAGTCAAATTGAGTCAGGTGCGATTCCACGGAAAGCCAGTGAGGTTGGTTCTATATTTTTTTGGTGAAATAACCATCTCAGGGTATTTAGGAAAAGTAAGGAAAGATTGTTAGTAATGATGTATTTTTAACCTTCTTTTGATTATCCTTCCACACCTTTAGCCCAAGCCAATAAAAGCCCTACAAATAAGATTTTCTCAATTCATTAGATCTCCTACGATTAGTGGAGAAGGCGTTTCAAAGTTAGCATATGAACTCTAACCATTTAGCAAAGCAAGAGGAGTGACCAAAACAAACGTGCTTATAGTCGGACTCAAACTTATTTTGGTTAAAATTTATTGTTTAGCCTGCAACTTTTTGAGCTTCATATACTTCAAACTATGCTATGATCTGCTATACTTTATCACATTGAGAAAACTAAACTATCTTGCATGCTTACACCCTTGACTAGTGTCCAAACTTGTTGTATCTCTCTTTTGTATCTTTTCGCTTATATAGCGGATTTGTGGGTAGTCTGAGCTCAAAACCCTCAATAGATGTCGAACTCCTCCTATTGGCGTGATCCCGGGGTTTAAACCGGCACTTGACTTGTTCCTTTTCTCTGTAGTTTTCTCGGGGCAAGAAATGTTCTATTGTGGGGGTATTGATAAGAGTGTTCTTACACCACTTTTTCAGTGCCAGTTTTCCACACTTTGACCTTGTTTTTGTCCTATTTGGGTACAATTAACCCTCGTTTTAGCTCTATTTTTCTTCACGAGTACTCTGAGTAAATTGTGCATATTTCGGTCAAATTTCGATTCATTTTTGGGTCCACCCAGTGGCCCCCTCAGGATACTCCGTGGCCAGCGATTTGGGCCCTCAAAACCCATCACCAAGACCCAAGTAGGGTTTCACCCCATGGCCGAGGGCCACGGTCCGTGACCCTACCCCGTGGCGAAGAGACGGCCACGCCCCCGTGCCCAAGCACCGAGTCCCTCCAAAATGCGTCGCATGGACAAAGGGCCACGACCTGTGGCCCCTTCCCGTGGCCACTCGACCACTCCAGAATGTATGGAACCGTGACCGAAACTTTGGCAGAAGGATTGGGACTGTGGCCACCCTCGATGGTCAACACACCAGCTTCGCTGACGGAATGTGAGCGAGAAAAACAAGGCAGTAAGGGGGTCACGGA
>JAYMTP010007503.1:0-10934 GCA_036897365.1 Geranium brycei | reverse complement strand
TCCCTTGTTTTAGACCTATTTTACCTCACGGGTCTCTTGAGAAAATATTGCAGACATTGGATCTTTTTTACTGCTTTTTGAAGATCACTCATGAAGACACTAACCGCTCCCCGTGGCCAATGTGAAGAAGTTATTGTGGCCGTAGCTGATGGAACTCAAGCGTATGCCTGAAGACTAAAAGAAAAGTTCACCGTGGTCAACCGACCACTAGACCGTGTTCAAGACCCCAAGTTCCCGTTTTCATCTCCGTGCTCGGCCGAGTCCATGGTCGAGGACCACGACCCGTGGTCAAGTCCGTGACCGCGATCACTTCGGACTTTGTGGAGTTGTTCCCAAGGCTTGGGGGGAAAGGCATTGACCGTGGCCTTAACTATAACCCGTGGCCAATCCGTGGCCAGAAGATCAGTCAAACGTCGTTGAGTTGGGCGAGTCGTCTCCGCTAGAAACAATCAAACGTTTCTGGCCACGACCTCGTGGCCGACCACCACGCCCCGTGGTCAAGTGGCATACTCGACTAGTATAAATAGCCGGCCCCTTATCTCATTTTCATCATCCTTCACTTCCACATCTCTTCATTCCTCTCTAAATCGTCTCTAGTGTTCTTCAGATCTCAAGTCTAAAGATTCAAGGTCCCAGCTTGTAGGAAAGATCCGGAGATCGAAATCATGTATTGATTCTCACACCGAGAATCAAATGTGTTTTATTCTCGCCCCCCTTTCTTTGTAAACTTTTTTATTCAATGAATGTTGTTTGGTTTTAGTTCATATTTCATTTCGTTATTTATGTCGTTTATGAATTTTATAATGCATGATTTAATTCATAGATTTGCATGTTTATCGTTTTGAATATGAACTTGTCTTTATGATTGCGCCTCGGGGTTGAGGCGATGTCTTAGTTAATTATAAATTAGGGAAACTTAGGTAATTATTTTATATGCTTGTAGCGCCGAGGAGGGAGATTCTATCATATCTATACTTAAAGTTACATCCCCTTAATTGCGGACTGTCTGATCAAGTCTACTTGCATAACGTGACAGAGACCCAGTAGATGGATCTGAGTGGTAGGAAACGGGTGTGAATATGACCCTTGAGTGAGGCTGGTTAACACGGTAGTAACATCCATAGGCTCACCCCGAAAGATCCAGAGAATTCACAGATCTTAATGCTAGTGGGGGAGGTAAATCTATCCTTGATTGCATGTAGGTTCTTGTACCCCACTATAGACTCTTTATCCACATAAGAAAGGGGTATTGTGGTTGATTGACCTTGTATCCTCCGTTACAAGGGGATACAGAGGTTGATTAGGAGTTCTTGTTACCTCCCTGGGAAGCAACACCTCAAGGTACACTGTCGGCACGTGCCATAAATCGCACTTGCACATTTTTTCGGGTGCGATTTTGGTGCGTCAATGTTTCATGTTGGGTTGACTTGCTTGAACTTATTTGTTCCTCTGTTGCTTGAATTTCGGGTTGGGGTTGAAATTGGGCTGTTTGGTGGGTTGAGATTGGGCTGTTTGTTGAGTTGGCTTTGATTGAGTGTGACATTCGGTAGGTTAAATTTGATTTGAGTGTGAAATTGGTGTCTTGACTTGCTTCAGTGAGGAATTACAACTATTCATTCATTTTCAGAACTGGAAATTAGATGAAGTTATTTGAAATGACTTGAATTTATTTGGTGGGTTGACTTGCTTAAGTGTGAAATTACAGCAATTCAGTAAGTGAGAAGTAGTAGAGGAATTTTAATGGTCTCTTGAGTTGGATAGGTTAATTTCAGTACGATTAACACGTCAATTAGATTGGATGTGCATTAGGTTGATAAGTTTTTTTCAAGTAGAAGTTAAGTGTGAATTGGATAAATTCATGCCATAAGGTCAAATAGTTATATTTAAGAATACTAATGCTTGGTAAAATCATATTTGGTGGCTAACTGATTTAGAGTTGGTGATTTCAATATTATTTCAGGAAGTGTCTTTGCAAGAGAAAGTGACGGACAGGGTGTATTTCAATATAAGCAGTGTGAATCCAGTGGGAAGTTTGTTGGAAGGGTTGCGATCAGACTGTTGGGTGATGATGTTCCCCAAACAGCAGAGAATTGTATGTCTTTTGCACAGGTTGGGCTACGAGTATTTGAAAAATTGTGGCTTGATTACCTTTTCTGTTTGTTCCTTCATTGATGCAAATTGAAATCAAGATTTAATGATTTCAAGTTTTGATTGTGTTAAGGACTTTGGTCTCCATCGTGTCACTAAGGAATTCATGATTCAAAGAGGGGCCTTCGACAAAGGTATTGTGAATTATCTTCTCAAATTTCTCTTATTCTTTCTGTTATAATCTATTTATCTTGTAATAAAAGGAAAAAACACGTGTCTTATATACATATGGCTTGATATATCTTATATGCTTATATAAGTTGGTTTTGCTATAAGGTTAATGTAAAGACTAATCAACCGGCTCACAACATTCTAGCTTTGGAGTATAGGAGTTTTGCAATCAGAATTTGAGCAGACAAAGGCAAAGGGTTGCTTTTGGAGTATGATTCAATTAATTTAGACTTGAGAAAATGGAAGGTTTTCCACTCTCACAAAAAGTTGGATAAGCGATTGGTTGTGTCTACATGCTATGGACCAAGAAAGATATGTATGAGAAATGCCAATAGATGACAGGAAGATGTTTGGTTGTCATGATTAGTCATTGGTATTAATGAAGTGTCTTTCATATAAACTAAAGGCGCTACCATTTATTTGTCATTTCATATCAAGGTGGTCTTGTGGTGTGACACTATGCGTGATGTTTGTTGGAGTCAATCCATTTGAGAAACCTGAAAATCTAAAGAGAAGCATGCCTTGAAAATTTGTTGCGATCTGTCATATGTAAAATAGATAAATTCTACTCATTTGATTCCTAATACCATGACAAAGAGTGTTAATTTACCTTTTATTAGAATGTAGAGGATGATGATGTTCGTGACGAACATGAAGATGAGATTGATGCGTCAGTTGAAATAGAGCCAGTATTGGAGAGGCTTCCAGAGCCCCAAAGATGTAGAGAGGCCGCCTTCGAAGAAAGAACTTAAAAAAAATGAGCTTGAAGAACTTGAAGTTATGCTTGCAGAAATGAGAATTCCATAGGGGAGCTTGAAGTTATGCTTGCAGAAATGAGAATTCCATAGGGGAGCTTGAAGAACTAAAAGCTATGCTTCAGAAATGAGAATAGTGTCTTAAATTGTGACCATAATCCATTGCACAAGTTTGCCTCTTCTTTGCATACAAGTTTATTTCTTTTAAATTTGGTGTCATGGAAAATAGTTTTTATAGTTTGTAGAATTTTTAGTTGCTTTACATATCTTCACGCATGTTTATATGAAAGTGCAGGAAGTCTTTTATGAAATGTTGATTTGTTTTCATATACAAATTATGATTGTGCCTTTTCATCAGTGAATTTATTATAGTAATTAAACGGTTGAAAATGGAACAAGAAAGCATGGCAACTCCTGGCAAGCATGAAAGAAGGAAAAAAATCGTCCCGCGACCAAGCTTGCAAAATGCTACATAATCACCAATTTCTCTATTTTTGTTTCACCAAACTAGAGCTGCCAGAAACGGGAAAGCACTAACTTAAACATATTTTCTTCTTTGCTTCTCATTTTTATCTTGGAATGTTGGAGCTGCAAGAAAATAATTGATTGATTTAGATTGTAGAACAATTCAAAATTTAAAATATCAAAGATTTGTTGCAGATTTAAGTACTGAGTCCATTAGTCTGTGGAGGTCATCATGATTCTAAGCCTTTTGAGAGTGCTCACAAACATCCCGAGCGCAAGAGTCAGTGCACAATGTAAGATGATAACCATCTTATTCGTGATCACTAGTGAGGTTAATAATGTCCATTCATAAACGGGTTTTATGATTAGAGAAGATTGTTCTAGATTTTGCCTTTGTGAGCGTACTGATTGGTGAAGATCCTGTTATATTTTATTTATGGTGATGTTGTAAGAATATCACTCATTACTAGGTCCAATATTCATTCTACCTCCTGTATTGGATTTGATTAAGAATCAAGTGATCAATTCTAAGCTGTGTTTGTCAAATATTTTAAGTGCTTGAATGTCAACCATTTGGTGAAGAATTTCAAGATTAATAAGATGATTTGCGGGTTGAGTGGTACTGTCTCGTTGAGGTGTGTGGCTAAAACTGTTTAAAATATGTTAGAATATATATATTAAATTATGCATTCAAATATGTAAAAAGTTCATTACCAAAATAATTATACATGTTAGAATAGTTTATTAATTAGGGTTTACTGTTAGTATTATGTTTCCTAGTTTGGTTTATTTTCTATTGTTCCTTATATAAAGGAATTAGCTATTGTAATTCAGAACAAGTTATTCATAATAATAACAATATATTTTGGAATTCAACATGGTATCAAAGGAAGGTTAGCCTCCCTTTTCCAAGATGCTTGATTGTCGTCCATGCGACACTCCTATGGACTCAAATTCTAAACTTCTTCCAGGACAGGGGAGCCTCTAGAAGATCCTGGAAGGTATCGAAGACTCGTTGGGAAACTTAATTACCTCACTATAACTCGACAAGACATTTCATTTGCTGTGAGTGCCGTAAGTCAGTTTCTTCAATCTCCATATGATTCTCATTGGGATGCAGTTATACGTATTTTAAGGTATATCAAAGGAACTCCAGGACAAGGGTTATGTTATAAAGACAAAGGGCATACTGAGGTCATTGCCTACTCTGATGCGGATTGAGCAGTATCTCCTTCAGATAGACGTTTTACGTCAGACTATTGTGTAATGATGTGGGGAAATATTATCTCATGGAAGAGTAAAAAGCAAGCTGTAGTTGCTAGATCCAGTGCAGAAGCCGAATATCGAGCCATGGCTTTGGCTACATGTGAACTTGTGTGGCTAAAGCAGTTACTTCAAGAACTCAAACTGATAGAGGTTACTCTGATGACGTTAATATGTGACAATCAAGCTGCATTACACATTGCGTCTAATCCAGTGTTTCATGAAAGGACCAAACATATTGAGATCGATTGTCACTTTATTAGAGAAAAAATTATGCCTGGATGCATCACAACCAGGTTTGTTAACTCTAGTGATCAACTGGCAGATGTCTTCACAAAATCTTTGCGAGGACCCCGCATAAGTTATATTTGTAACAAACTTGGTGCATATGACTTGTATGCTCCAACTTGAGGGGAGTGTTAGAATAGTTTATTAATTAAGGTTTGCTATCAGTATTATGTTTCCTAGTTTGGTTTATTTTCTATTGTTCCTTATGTAAAGGAATTATCTATTGTAATTCAGAACAAGTTATTCATAATAATACCAATATAATTTGGAATTCAACAATATATAAACATCCAAAATATTCAACGACCAAAATGATCTACAATTTATTCCGAATCCGATTCGAAAGGAGAACCATGCAACGAGCTCCCGAGCTCAGAGATAACCTCTGTGAAATAATCCAATGTCTTCTTCAGTTTCTTCTTGGCCTCAGCATTATATTTCTTCAACTCGTCTATTTCTTTAGCGATCGAGTCGCATGTTGGTTGGCACTGGCGCTTGGGAGCCCTACAGTCGTTCGAAATAATCGGTTTATCAAGAAAATCAATATATGTCAACAAATATTCAACTAATCAATTCATCTACACAAAAAATATTTAACAAATCAATATATATCAACATAATTAACAAAAAATCAGCTCATCAACTTCATAAGGTATATATCATCATTGAGCATGAGAAACTACAAGACCAGACACCTGCTCAATAGGTTCCTCTGTAAATGGATGCAAGTAACGCATGCCCTCATACACATTTGCGGGGTCATTCTTTTTGTAAAGGGATTTCTTCAACTCAATTAATTGTACATATGAAAAGGCTTTTTTGTAATATGTGAATGAATATTTAACAGTTTAATTTTTCATAAATACTTGTTTTATAGCCAAAGAGCAATCACATATCATCACAACTCAAAAGACTTTAGTAATTCCAATACTAAGTTGAATTGAATTCAACTCTATTAAGAAAGAAGAATGAAGATCCATTCCTAACGTAAAATTCAAACTAAAATTACTAGAGAATTAAAATATTTTTCAAGTTCTAATCAATGTTGATAGAAAATATTAAACTTTAGGTAAAAAAAAATCAATGGGCAGGCTAGCAGTTAGCAATTACCTGGTCAAGCATTGTTGCCTCTGCCTCAATACCTCCAACACCTCATTCATCTTTGTTGAATACAACTCGTCCAAAATATTCAGGATTAACCTGAAATAATGACATACAAACCAAGGTTACTAATAAGCATTTAAAACACCGTACTCATTTTGAAGGAATTGACCAAAATACCCTTCTTATGGCAGCCCACCTTATGTGCGCTGTCTTAACTGTACTTATGGCAGCATACTTTTGAGGGGTTCTGCCATAATCGCAGTTAATGGCAGCACATGCTCATAAAGTGCGCTGTCATTTTCACCAAATGGTGTAGTACAAGGTAGGTGACTCTTTTACCAATTTTATTTTCATTTTAGTAATTGTTTGATACTTTTGAAATGTTGGTGATACATTATACAACTTTATGGACAACATATCAAAAAACATATTAAAAGGTTTTGAGGTAAATGATTTTATATCACTAAACTAAGAGTTAGACTAGTTAGAACTTTTTGACACTGATATATACGATTTTTGGGGAATACTATAAAGTTGTGGAGGACTTAGTCTATATTCGAGTTGAAATGTTGCTGGTAGGGATAAATCCAAATATCGTTGCAAGTCTCTTTTGGAGGTAGAGGTGTTGTTATGTAATTTTTTTTGTTACATTCCTTCATTTTATGGTGTGAATTTTGAAATTTTCAGTGAATCTTGGTGGATTTGGTTAGGTTGTGGCTGTGTGTTGGTTTGATTTGTGAGTTTTAGCTAAATTGCATTGTTTAGTGGATAGACATGTGTCGATTTTTGAAATGATTAGTGTTTGAAGAATAATCTAGAGGAGCAGATCGGCTTGGGATCTATCCACCTACCCTTCTCAGGACATTGAGGGTCGAGAGCGTTGCAGAACATTCTGGGGCTGGCGACGCACCCGGCTTTCCCCAAGGTTATGGGTTATGGTTGTGTATGGTGGAGGCTGGGAGATGGCAGACGGATCAGGTTCTACGATGACTGTTAATTAAGCGATTTCTACCTCAGGACCAAATTTAAAAGGTTGTTTAGATGTGTGAGCACTCTCGGTCACTCTGTTCGTGATGCATGGGTACTGGATGAATGGTCGATCCCCCTACAAGGGACTTTGGGACCGAGAGCAGCAACTGAGCTGACGGAGTTGTTGACAGTCTTAGACACAGCCAAATCGGAAAAGGGCAGCCATGACTCTATATTTTGGGTTCATGACAGGAAGGGCTACTCGGTGAGGAAGGGGTTTGCCATGCTTACGGAGGTCGAGTTCGTAGATCCAATGGATTGGGCGTCAAAACTCTGGGATATGTCGGTTCCTCCGAATTTAAGGAGTTTCAGTTGGCTGGTTCTTTAGGATGTGCTTTCGACGAGGGGCATTTTGACCTATAGAGGGTTCATCCCGATTGGTCACCGGCTTCGCGTTCTCTATAGTAGGAGGGAGGAGAACTGTGAGCACCTAATGCTCTCATGCCGGTGGATGTAGAGGTTTTGGAGGGAGGTCCACAGGTGGTGGGGAGTACCGTTTATCAGCTCATAGTCAGTTCATAAGCTTTTCATGGGGTGGAGTTCCGGAGTAGTGGAGAATGACGAGGAGAGCTTGGAGCAGGTTGATTACCATGGGTTTCTGGTATACCTGGGTTACCAGGAATGGCATGATCTTCAAGGGAGAGGAGAAGACGCCAAGGACCGTGCTCATATCGTTGCAATGCGCTCTAACATGTTGATGCATGCAGACGAAGGACGCGAGATTCAAGCTTGGATGAGAGAGCGTACGCTACCTAACTAGTGCGTAAACCCGAGAGCGGTTTCGGGTGCGCTTTGATTTCAAGCTCTTCTCTTGTATTTTTTTGGTAGCTAGCCTATGTACTTTGTACCTTTTTCTCGTCATTTATAATATTTCTTGCTGATAAAAAAATAATCAAGAGGAGAAAAAAGAGAGGATTGTTATATATAGAGGCAAAAGACACAAAAGAAACTTCAGCAAAAAAATTAAGGTAACTTACTTCTTATGTAACTAAAATTGTTTTGTTGAACAATTTTCTTTGCTATTGGGGGTCGGGTCGGGATAGTGTGGGGACTCAGGAGAGGGGGAGAGGATTAGGGTTTGGATCCTTCATCGTCTTCGCATGCCTGTAGTGAAGAACATAATATTATAGCAAGTAGATTTATTTTTTGCTTGATAGAAACGTTTTATAACATGTTTATTGAACAAATGATATTGATAGGTAACACTTATACGCGGAATCTAACTACTCTTTTCTTACACACATTTTGACAAGGAGCTAATAGTTTTGTTGAATAGTATTGTATCATTTTAAAATTATCACCATTGTGTACAACTGCGGAATAATTAATTGACAAGAAAATAATTCATTGTAAGGAATATTCATTATTAAACCCTTACTTGCAATAAGTTGTGGAGAGCAATTTGAATTTTGAAGTCGAGAAATCCAAGAGGTTCTAAGGTAAATATCGTTGCTTCGATACGTTTGTTCTGTTCCTAAACTTTTTTAGTTAAGTGGGGTTAGACAGCGAATGTACTAGGAACAAGATCTATAGGATACAATATTATTTGTAGTCAAAAAATTACCTCGGCGAGAGAAATCCTTTTCAAACGAGAGTTATGACCTTAATAGCGATACTTAGGGGAGTTGATTGGCGACTTTTTTTATATTTTCAAGGTGATAGTAACAGTCGTTTGGTTATTTAAAGAAGCCTGATACATGAATTTGACTTTTGAGAATTGCAATCGACTGCATGTAACAGAAGAACCACTGTTGGGCCCATATAGGATCCCATTAAAATTTTGTATCACATCTGATCGCCTGGAAAAACTCAGCGGCGCCCTCCCTCTCTCTCAGTCGCTGGTGTGCGCCAACTCCTTCTACGTGAGGAATGCCTCTCCGATCATGTTTGTCTTCCTCTCACCAGGTATCTTGTGTGCTTCTCCCCCTATCATCTCCATGGCGATCTCGAGCATCCCCTCCTATCGGTTGATTGAACAGTTCGCATCGGAGCAGCGATGATAGATCACAGCCCCTACCAGAGCTTTGTCGGGATGCTATCCGGACATCTCCTAGCTAGAGAGAAAAAAATTTGAACCATCCCGATCTTTTTTTTTGAAGCCTAACACTTTAATTATCTACTTTTCTGGTGCTTAGATTGTCGTCGAATCAGAGGGAAATTCTGCCGATTCGACCTCAATTTCGGAGGCCCTAGTCAGAATCAGCAGAGCAACCCTAGTCCTTACTTTGAGCAACTCGTAGCTCTTCTTAATGGTCGTAACCCCTTAAATCAGCTCTAGAATTCTCAATCTAGGTAAGACAAAACCAAATCTTGAGAGAGAGGAAAAGAGAAGATTTGAGCATCTTCCTGGCATTACGCCCTGGTTGCCACCATTACAACCTAAGCTCATCAAACACGATTAGGAAGAAATCGAAGATGTGGGGTGCTCAATCTCCGACCTCGATCTCACCCACCAATCCGACTTTAAAGCATTCTTCGCCTCCGAGAAGACAATCTAAATCTTGTCGGGGAAGACAACATTGTCCATCTTTGATTGTTTTAAAAAAAAATTCAGTTGGGGGTATATTGGGTATTTATTTATGGAAATAGTCACATGTAGGTACGTGGCCCATTATTACCATTAATTCAAACTGAATACTATTGTTTGTCTCAAACTTATAGTAAGGGTACTAAAAAGAAAAAAAAAACGTAACACCAGGAAGAAAAAACGTAACACCTAAGTGTGAATCAGCTATTGTGAGATGTAGCAAGCTGTATTTTTCCCGTAATTTAATTTCTCAATAGTTGTATTAATGAATCATCGAATATTAAGTTAAAACATAACAATGAAAAGATTTGAGTTCATTCTATGTATATCATTTTGATTTTGATCAAAGATTCACGATTTACGTGCAACGTCTCCCAGAATATAATTACTTCAATCTATCATGCACACATAAAAGGATGGTATAATTGAAAATACGAGAATGAATATTAAATACACGATCTTTCTTTTGAAGAAATTATAAAAGAAATTCTCGAATCTATCTAGAAGAAGAAAGATGGTTGATGGGTGTTTAATACATACGGGCAAACATTTATCAGGCAACTGTTTGCTTGTATATTTAGCGATTTTCATAAGCATATAGGTTCATAAAACTACCATATATATGTCACATCCAATGAACACAATGACATTCTTGGGTTTACATGCTTTAAAACAATATCTTCATGAATCCAATATGATTTTCTTGGATGTTCATACACTTAAACATCAAATCTTGAGATACACGAACCTCAAACAAGGAGCTCCCACATATATAGTCTCTGGTGCGCATGACGAACCGTAGATATGAGTTGAATTGGTTCGTGGATCTGAAATTTGTTGTTGTGAAAGAGTTATCGATGGATTTGAGCCACTACAGAACATATTCGAACGTCCCGAGTTCGACTGGATCCCGAAGAGATGAGGAAGAGGCTCTCAAATGGGCAGCACTTGAGAGATTGCCCACGTATATATAAAAGAGTCCATAAAGGTATATTACATGAAGTTGGAGGAGAACTAAGAGAAATAGACCTTCATGAGCTTGGTGTTCGGCAACAAAGGGAACTGTTGGAAGGTTGGTGAAGAATGTGGAAGATAATGAGAAGTATTTGCACAAGCTCAAAACAAGACTCGACAGGTTATTTTTTGGGAAAATTCTTGATCACTAAGCGGTACTATGCAACTTT
>JAYMTP010007502.1:0-10935 GCA_036897365.1 Geranium brycei | reverse complement strand
CTGATTCTGAGGCCCATAATGCATTTTCAAGCCCATTACCACATTCAAATCGGTTTTGGGTTAACCGAAATAACCGATTAAAATTTTTGGTTAACCAAATTTCCGGTTCTACCATAATTTCGGTCCGGTTTTGGTCATACAAAATGAAAACCGAACAGGTCCGGTCCGGTTTCCGGTTCCGGCGATCGGTTCCGGTTAACCGTCATTGCCCACCCCTATACGAGACATTCATAACCGAATTTAATTAATTAATTTTTTTAAATGACGCCCTAGATTGCGGGCTTGAGGAAGTAGCACGAATAAGCCCAATAGTTAAACGGGCCAGCATTCTATTCTATGGGCCCTATTACAGTTCCTCTTCTTCTTCATCGCTCGAGTCTCAACTCCTGAATCAGATTTGGAGGGAAAGAGAAACATGCCGGTGGTTAGGCCCGAGACCTCCGATGGCAGGATCATTGCTCACCTCGACATGGACTGCTTCTACGTTCAAGGTTCTATTCCTTACTTATATGCATACATTTCTGTATATTGATGAACCCTTAGTGGCAGGAAATAATGGTGGTTAAATTAGGTCAAAATTAAAGTTCTTAGTGATGGGGATTTGCTTGATTATCAGTAATGAACTATAGATTTTTGTGAAGTTTAGCTATCTGTTCCATTTTTGTGGATTCTTTAAAACTGTTGTGAATTTGGTATCCAACAAGCATCATGATGAATAGAACAACACAGTGGTCAAAATTGGGATTTGGTAAGTGAGGAATGAGGGGGTCTCTTCTTAATTGGTATGGAAATGGAAATATTGCTAGTTTGCTTTGGTGTAAATTGGGTTTATGAAGCTTCCCTTATGCGCCCAATGGGTTAGATACTTAATTGAGAGACTTTGGGGGTTACCTCCAGTTGGATAGGATTTTGCAAGATTATGAATTTATGGTGGTAATTCTGGTTTTGCAATTTTTAACATTTGGGTTCCTGTCATCATGGATTATGTCAGTGACTAGGTTATAGCTCTTAACTTTCCAATTCTTTTTTTTATATAAAAATTCTGCCTTGCTAAGAGAGCGTGTCTTTTATTAGGGTCCTAATGTTTCTGAGATTAAATGCAGGTGCTTGTTGTTTGTCATCTCATATTTGTTCTCGTACTTGAGATAGAAAATCGAATATCACACTTGGAACTGGTTTAATTCTTCAATTAGTTAGTATCAACACTGTTTCAATGTAAATAATTTTTGAGCAGATGTATTGAAATAGTTTTCTATAACATATTACATATGTGACGTGGAAAGGGCTTAAGATTTGGCCTAGCAGCTGTAATGCCCCTTTTCTGTGTAGTGGAGCAACGGAAACAACCTGAGCTGCGGGGTTTACCAACTGCTGTGGTGCAGTATAACTCTTGGAAAGGGGGAGGTTTGATTGCTGTCAGCTACGAGGCCCGTAAATATGGTGTAAAACGGTGAATTTGATTTTACTCTTTCCATCTCTATATTTTGATTTTAGTTTCAGCAAAAAATGAAAATAATTTATGATTTTAGTTCAATGCGAGGCGATGAAGCAAAGAAAGTTTGCCCACAAATTCAGCTGGTCCAAGTCCCAGTAGCCCATGGTAAAGCCGACTTGAGTATATACAGAGATGCTGGTTCGGAGGTCTTCTGGTTTTGCAATTTTATCATTTGGGGTTTTTTAGCTACGTGTATATTTATGTACGGTGTACATCTCATCAAAATGAAGCACATGATGAATTCTTATTTAGTTTGCAGGTGGTTTCTATTCTGGCCAGGAAGGGTAGATGCGACCGGGCTTCTATTGATGAAGTATATCTTGACCTTAGTGATGCAGCTGAAACAATGTTAGCACACCATCCTCCAGAGAGCTTGGGAGCAATTGATGAAGAGGCTCTTAAGTCACATATTTTAGGGCTCAATAACGAGGTCGATAAGAATGGTGTTGGAACTTATAACTCTCTCTGCTGCGTGCTTTTATATTGTTACTACACTTAGATTTTGAATTTAATCATATGGATATGTGGTGTCTGAGTCGTGGAATGGCTGATTATACGAATTTCTTGAGCCCTAGCTAGTATCACCAGTAGGTCTGATGCTCTGGAATGTATGTCAGTGAGAACTGAGACATGTCCTTTAGTTTCTATACGGTTTCGATGTCAGTCCAGAAACCTTTAAGAGCAGAAAGATATGGTATATGATGTAAACAACTTTACAATTTATTCAAGATGGGTGGGATATGGGTTTTACCTTGAAGGTGGAATGGTCATGATTTGAGCCAAAAGCAGTATTTTGAACACAAAATTGCAGAGCTGATCTAATCACTGATTTTTTTTCTGATGGATTTCCTTTGTCCTTCTTGTTATCTCATCATGGTGGTTCTTTGTTTTTCAAAATTTTGGTACAGAAGCATCATTCATTTTTTTTTTACAATTGCCTATTATATAATATTACAAACTTGGAAGAAAAAATCCCCTTAATCCCATCTACCCCGAACAGGTACCCATTAGGATTTGAACCTCGTACCTCTTATGAGATCAGATGCTCATTTGATCTTTAGGCCAACCCTAGTGGGCTCAGAAGAATGATTCATTAGGCAACCATGTTACAATGCTTTCTTTTTCTTCTACATGATAGAGTTAAAAATGTCATGTAGAGACGGCTGATGGAAAATCTTAGCTCAGCACTTTCATGTTATTCATCACACAATTATTGTCATGCCTAGGAATTCATTTTAATACTTTGTTCGTCAAAATCCAGGATGGGAATGATGGCAAAGAAAGAGTGAAGGAGTGGCTGTGTAACAGTGAGGCTAGTCATCGTGATAAGTTATTAGCTTGTGGGGCTCTTATTGTTGCAGAACTTAGGATGCAAGTTTTGAAGGAGAGTGAGTTTACTTGTTCAGCTGGTGTTGCTCATAATAAGGTATGAAGCAGCCATCCGAAACCACTCTTATGAAAACTGGTTTATATTGATAAGTTTATGTTGGATTTCATTTGCAGATGCTGGCTAAACTGGCTAGTGCCATGAACAAACCTGCACAGCAAACTGTTGTACCTCACTCATCCGTAAAAGACCTGCTAAGTTCCTTTCCTATAAAGAAAATGTAAGTTTTGGTTTCAGATATGATCAATTTCCTCAAGTCCTGGTTAATGCTGATAAAAAGAATTTTGGGTGTCCTAGATTAAATACTGCGTAAAAAGGTTTTTCCTCATTCTTGTCCTTGGAAGTATTTTGCCACCATTTGTATAGTACTCTTTTTTTTGAAGATATTTGTATAGTACTCTTATTTCTTGTGGGTGTGCACCTAGTCAGCTTTGTAAACTTTGTTTGCAGGAAACAACTTGGAGGAAAACTTGGGAGCTCCTTGCAAAGTGACCTGGGTGTCAATATTGTTGGAGATCTACTACAGTTTTCTGTGGAGAAGCTACAAGAACGATATGGCATAAATACAGGGTATGTTTGTTTTTAATCTGAACTCTTAATGTTTGAACTTCTTAGAATATGAGATGCTTTTACAGAGGTTATCCTGCTTGATGTGCAAATTTGCCCGTTCTTAATACCAAATTTGTTACTATCCTTTCCATTCTCAAGAATATTTGATACTTTACCTGATTGTGTGTTTGAGAATTGAGAGTTTTTCCTTCTGAATTTTATCTTGCTGCAACCATAATTGCCAGAATATCATTTTAATTCTGCTCTTACATGCACTACAGTAATTGGTTATGGAATATTGCAAGAGGAATCAATGGGGAAGAAGTTGAGGGGCGCCTTCTTCCCAAAAGTCATGGTTCAGGGAAGACATTTCCTGGCCGTCAGGCCCTTAAAACGATTGCTTCTGTAAGAAATTTCTGTCAGTCTAATGAATTCTTTTCATGGAGGTGGCCAGCTTTTATAGTGTGTGGGACTCGATATAATCATATGCCCTTCTTAATTAAATATGCGGGTCCTTTCAGGTTCAACACTGGATTAATCAACTTTGTGAAGAACTTAGTGAACGTCTTCAAGCAGACATGGACCAAAATAAACGAATTGCAGGAACACTCACCTTGCGTGCTAGAGCTTATAAAGTACCTATTTCTACCAAGTTTCAGATTCCTGTACATAAAGTATGGCTTTTACTAGATCTACTGTGCTTTAGCTGATATCAACTTATCCTGCAGAACTCTGACACAGAGTCGGAAAAAAATTTCCCTTCTAAATCTTGTCCATTAAGGTATGGTGCTGCCAAGATGCAAGAAGACGCACTTAGCCTATTTCAAGCTGGGCTGCGTGAATACTTGGGCTCATACATGATTAAAGGTCAAGGCAGTCAATGCAATGGCTGGGGAATAACATCTCTTTCGGTTTCAGCAAGTAAAATTATCGCTATAGCATCTGTAAGTCAATTTAATTACATTTTCCTATACTGGTTCCAGGGTTACACATGGTCAAGTTGGGCGACAAACATATATACCTTAGATCATCAAAACATGCAAGTAACAAACTACTAGCATTGGTGGGGACACATTTATTCACATGACTTGTCATGTTTTAATAACACACAACCCTTTTTCTTCCAAATTAAGAGATAGAAGAATTAGTTTAGTATTTCCCATAAGGTGAACCGATAGGCAACTGGCAAGGAGCTCACTCCTACATAAGTGAAGTTGAGTTCAAAACTTGGTAATAACAATTTAATTAAGATTTACTATTTTATTGTTGATAAGAAAAAATGTTGAATTTCTAAATTAGAATTGTATTATTGATAATAACTTTATTATGAATTACAATAGGAGGTTCCTTTATATATAGGGAACAATAGGAAATAAACCAAACTAGAAAACATAATACGAATAGAAAACCCTAATTTAATTAACTATTCTAACAAAAAAGAAATAGAAGAATAGTTACATGTCTTACTCTCTCTATGTCTATATGCTTCTGAATATAAAATTATCTTCTTCAAAGGTCAAATGATAACTACCTTGTTAATGCATTAGTTATATATTTGGTAACTCTTGTAGGGCACATCTTCAATCACGAAATACTTCCATGGACATCATCCATCTAGCTCTTTGTCCAAGCAATCTGAAGATAGCTTCATCCCAAAAGCTGTCCCATTGCCAACCTCAGGTGTTTCAGGTCTTGTTGCTAATTGACCGTGCTTTCTCCTAACCCACTCTCGATTTCATGATCTTCTTTTGCACAGCGTAATCAGTAATCATGTGTTCATTCAGGTAGCGAAAGCTGTTCAAGGCTTATTTCAACTGAGGCACCGATTGACTTCCATGAGGAGGGAGCGGGGGTCAGGTATAATATGCCTGGTTCGGATAAACTGGAGAAGAACCAAATGGTATAATATGAATTCATCAATAACTAGTCTGATGCTTTTGTTTTGAAGGATGATAACTAGTGTTATGCTGATCTGAGGAAATGCTTTTATCATTGCTATATGTTTGGTAGAATGTTAAAACATTGTTCCTTCTAATATGGTATTATTTGAAATGGGTCTTGCATTACAAGAAAATATTTGCATCTTATCTGCATTCCAAATTGCCTGCTGCATTTTCCATTTATATGGTAAATAATGAGCAAAACAGAACTCTGACACGAAAGACAAAAACGAGAAGGAATAAATTTTTCTTCAATATGCTTTAACCTTATGAGTTTATTCTAAAACCACATAGCGTGTCTGATTTGCTGATCAGAAAAAAAACATAGCATGTCTGATTTGTAGAGTCTTCTGGTTTGGAACGTATCATAATATTCCTTCATGCGCAGGATCCACCATGCTGTTCATCAAAGCAAATACCAGATGGCTCAACCCAAGAAACTTCACCACTGCCTCCTTCAGGTGATCATGTTTGTCACTTTTGTCTTTCAATGAAAAGAATAAAAATCCCTCGTGTGACATCATAATGAAGACAAGTTGTTTCTTCAGGAAGTGACTGTGGTTCAGAAATGAACAAAATTGAACATCAAACCGAGGTGGCTACAGGAAAACCAAGAATTGAGCTTATCATGCATGGCGTGGAAAGGCATGAGCAAAAAAGGAATAAGCTCAAAGACAAGGTTCATATCTTCGTGTCCACACACCCTTTGCTAACTTGTTTCTTTACTATGTTTGAAAGGAATTGCAAGAAGTTAATGAAATAGCCTGTTGAGAATAACATCAAATTGAAGCTATAATCCCTTTTCTATTCATCAGGCAATCAACTTGATTCTGGCTTTATCGGCCTAATACTATTATTGCAGGATGTCACGGCCTAGTAGTACCAGTACCGGTCAATCTGCATGAAATAGGATATAAAAGATATCACGAGTGATTTAGCTGACACCGGAATCAGGCCGTGATATCCTGCAATAAGTGCGCTGACATACTTTCAGTTCTCTAAAGCCAATCTTGCTTCTGTTAGTAGAGCATGATATAGGTCTTCAATATCGTTACATTAAAAATTGATTTTACAATTTTTTTTCTTATTCATTTAATTTGTAAGCCATCGTTATAATGTCCTAACGATTAACATGTTCTACCAGGACTATTCCTTACCTTGTTCCTAAAAAACTGTTCATTACTTGATTCAGGACAATAATTTATAAAATTAGTTTCATATCCTCTTTGGTAAAGTTGCACCTCTTATAACTGAAGGGTTCAAGATATCAGTATAATGCTAAGCTATTTAGAGGCTCAATCCTTTCTTGTCTACTTTCAATTTTGTAGCATTGCTAGTTTCTTTACTCTAGAAACAAAGTTACCAAGGATGATGTGAATGAGGCATCGCAACTGAACCAAAGCCAACTAGATTAGACAACACTTGGGGCTTATTGATCTACTTTTGTAGCAAAACCATAGTGATCTAAAATAATTGAGTGAACGGAAAGTTTGTAAAAGGAATAGCAGCAAAATATATAGATGAGCAGCTAGAGATTAATAAATCTCTTGATTTAAGACACAACATACGCTAAGGTTGATGAAAGTAGGCTGGACTTAAACTAGTGTATCATCTCTCTTAATTCACCAGCTTCAGGAAATCATATTCTTTGTTTCTTATTATCTGACAGGAAGCATCTTCAATTCTGAGATTCTTTAAGAATAATAGCTCTTCTATGTCTACGCACAAACACGAGCTTCCAGAATTCATCCCAGATGGCAACGCACCACCACCATCTGGTAACAATCCTCTGCACTTGGAGTCTCATAAAATTCAAGTCACTTCCAATTGCATCCAACTATGTGCAGGTGCTGAGTCTGGAAGTCCCAGTATTTCGGAAACGGGTGAAGTTCAATTGCCAAAAGAAACTCCTACAGCAGAGACAAGTGGTCACAGAGTCACACATCATCCAGATCAGGATAATCAAGTATGGAGTTACAGGATTGACGAGGTTGACCCCTCCGTTATCGACGAGCTCCCGCCGGAGATTCAGCAAGAAATTCGGGCTTGGCTCCGTCCCCATAAGCGACCTAACGTAGGTAAACGAGGTTCTGGCATTGCTCATTACTTCTCACCGATGAAAAAACCACATTGATTTGTGGATGGTTGAGAAACATTGGAATCTGTATATGAGATGAAAATGCTTGTTGGAATCTGTACATGGTACTGCACCTTATGTATTTGGCTTTGCTATTGATTAATCGTGCATGTAAATTTATTAGGTTTGTGAGCATTGTAATTGTAATTCATAAGATGAATTACAATTTACTATGATTTCAGATCTCATAAAATATTTGGCGCGCATGTTTATGAGTCAAATTAAAAGGTATATTTCAAACTTATACAAGGAAACTCGGCTCGATTTGCTAAATTTATAACACAAATATTGAATAAAAGTTAAAAAATAAAAAGTAATAATTCATTGATTATTATAAAAGTCAGTTCGAGATTGACTCGATTCGATTTAACTCGTTTAATTTTGTTATAAATATATATTAAAACTTGGCTCGTGAAGCTATCGAGCCTTAACATCACAGACTCGAGCTTGGTCCGTCTATTAAATGAGGCTAACTTTGAGCTCGATTATCATGAACTTGAATCAAATATTTAACGAATCAAGCTCAAGTGATTCATTAAATACTTGGACTCATTTACAACCCTAGTCACACAACTAGTCACAAGCAACTAATTATACACGATTGAATTAATCAAACTGTTGTTTTCTAAAAAAAACAAACTTAATTTTAGTATGTACTCGATTAGAAACCTTTATAATAATACTGACAAATTGAACACCCATTGATATTTGACGTTCATAAATAAAGCTTGGAAATCAAAATATTTGTTTTCTTTTTTTATCTATCTAATTAAATTAAATTAATTAATATCTTTTTGATCAAGTTATACAGGGCATGGACTGGGCCAAGAAATGGGCCGAATATGTAAAATGACCAAGTTACCCCCAAGCATTGAAGAGGATTGAGATTAGTATATAGAGAAGCGCAGTGAGTGTTTTGGTGTCATATTTCTTGCTCCCGAGGTTAGCTACCTCTCTTCCTTCAACACCACCGATCAGGTCAGGTCTCTTCTCGCTCTCGTCTACATGAATGTGTTCATTTGTTTCAATTTGTCGTTGGATCTGTTTGGTTGCTCAGAAAATGTCTGGAATAGAGTTTGGACATTCTTGATGTTAGGGTTCCGGATTGCTTGGGTCTGTTAATTGCTATTTTTTTGTTTATGGGTTGAAGGATGAAGCAAAATTACATGCAATTTTGAGTGTTATCGCAAGTTTTTGTGTTGTTGGAGATGCAAGCTGAGTTCGGTGAAGAGGTCGTACATCTGAGAGAGATCGGCGGCGTTGCCGTGGGAGTAGAGAAGGGTGAGAGAGGCGGAGGGGTTCTTGATGTAAACAGCGACAACCTGGTTCCCTCTCTTCGTCCCCACCTTCACAACGTCCACGTTCTCTCTCGCAGGATACCCCGACAGCTTCAGCTTCCCGCTACAATCGTCCACCACCACCTCGTACGACGCCGGGTTCGGCGGGAAGAAGGCCAACTTCGCCGCCATCGACGACGTCACAGCCCCCATCTTCGAATCAATTACCCATGAATGAATGATGGATGTCAAATTCCCAATTCGAATAGGGTTAGGGATTTGGATCGGAGTCGGACAGGACACGACTTTCCGGCGTCAGTGTTGGGAGATTGATTATTAGGTGATTGTGATGTTAATTTTGGTCTAATATTCAACCGGGACACGTGGCCCAGCAGGGCCTGCCTCATTCCACCACAACTCCTTTCTCAACCAATTACTTTGGTTTTTCCTACCATTTTGTTCTTTGTTCTATTTCTGTATGTTTTCTTTTCGGCAAAATCACACTTTCTTGCCTCATCAACCATTTTCAATTCAGTCAACTATTTAATTTTTTCACTTTAATAAATTTCATCCAATCATGTTAGATCTTGTGTTAAAAAACAAAATTACCCTCTAACTCTAGTTCATATTTAAGGTTTTGATATTCTTATCAATAAAATTAATTCTGGTTTTTTTTATTAAAAATGTATACTATATATTATTTTTTATTAAAAAACTTTTTTATATATGGATATTTTCATCATTTTTGAAAAATACTAACAGAATATCCAAAAAAAACTAACGGAATTTACTACAGTAAAATAAATAAATAGTTAAGGCACTACAAAGTTAAAATGAAAGTTAGGTTTACTAAAGTAAAAACGATTGATAGTTAAGTGTATTAAAGTGTCATTTTCCATTTATTTTTCCTTAGATAACATCTTCGGTATTTGTTTTTTTTGGATAGCTGCAGTAAGATAGAATCAACAAAACTTTTACATAATTACACCAATTACTTTTTTTAATATGTCAGCTCATCCAAATTCTTATATTTTATTCACACTTGTAAATCTAACATTTTGCCAAAATTTGTATCTAAATTAGAAGTGGAATCAAAATAAAAATGTTGAGGGAGTTGACATTCTATAAAAAAAGGTAGATTATTATTTAGGGCTAATTGCTGATGACTACATGTATAAACTGTTCACTGACAAATAAGTGCAAAGTAAATCATTTTAATCACACAACTACAATATCAAATGTTCACATAACAAATAAATGCATAGTAAATTGTTTTACTCACACGACTACATCAAATGTTCACTTAAGAATTTGGTGCAACGTGAATTAGGTTAGTCACATGACTACAATATCAAATATTCACTTTTCAAATTGCTACGAATTGGACAGAATTTTCGGCTCCTTGTCTTTCTCTAACGCCTTATCCTTGGCCTTATCATTCTTACCCATCTTAAAAAAATTGCACCAAATATGAACCCGAAACTAAATTTGAAAATGAACCTAAACTAAATTCATAAAACCTCTACATTTTCAATCCAAAGTTTATTCATATTCCAAATACTAATTTAATGCATATTCATACATATTCCAAAAATAGGGGGAAATATTCAACCCTAAACTAATTTAATCAACACAATCTAAAAATTAATAATCTGAAAATTAATATCCAGGAAATGGTCTCCAACATGCACTAAATCATGACGATATCTTCTCGCATCTGCCTCATGGTGGATTTTTTTAACTCCCTCGCACACAACTTCTGGAAAAATGTGCTCAGCTCTACCAAGACATCTGCCACGTCTGCATCGACGTATTTCTGAATCACAAGAGGGAATATGTGTTGCATCAAGATGTGACATTCGTGCGTCTTTAGCCCGTAAAACCTTTTGTTTTCCTTTATCTTATGCTTTAGACTTCCTGCATATCCACTTGAATACTGGACCAACCTCAGATGTTGGGGAATGTAGGTTCCATTTCATGGCCGCGAAAGCAATAGAAACATCAATAACTACAATTCCCGTCACATTATCTTTTGCAAATTGCTAGATTAATCAATGGGGGATTTGAAAACATTTACCTCAAATCGAATCAATGAGTATCCTGAATCGGTCTACTCCCCGAGGTATCAACACGAATAAGCAGATTCCAAA
>JAYMTP010007501.1:0-10936 GCA_036897365.1 Geranium brycei | reverse complement strand
AACTATTTTTCTCTTTTCGTCATTTATAATACATCTTATTGCCGACCAAAAAAAAAAAAAAACAGACAACTTATACCAGTCAACTTTCAAAATAAAAAGGGGAAATGTGACTTACCTCCCCGTAAGTATAACTCATTCTCACTTAACTACATTTAACTAAAAACACGTTTTTTACAACCCTAAATTTCAAAAGTTGCACTTTATCCCTCGCTATTAACTTTCAATGAAATGAAGAAAATGCCTTTTCATTAAAGAATTTAAAATAAAAATTATTTTGAACTTATTTTTTCTATTTTTTTTTGTAATAAATAAAGGGTAAAAAATTATGATAGTATTAATTTTTTTTAAACGATTTTTTATAAAAAAAATTATAAATA
Organism: Geranium brycei; assembly: GCA_036897365.1. Classification (NCBI taxonomy): domain Eukaryota; kingdom Viridiplantae; phylum Streptophyta; class Magnoliopsida; order Geraniales; family Geraniaceae; genus Geranium; species Geranium brycei. The sequence continues at coordinate 10,559 of JAYMTP010007501.1, read as the reverse complement.
AAAAATGATGGTTAAAAATAATTTTTTATTTTTAAAAACTTTTTAAATTTTGTATTACCAACATAATTTATGGGGCGTAGAAAACATATTTTTAATTAAAGGAAGTTAAGTGAAAATGAGTTATATTTATTTTGGGAGAGATAATTGACATTTTTCCAAAGTAAAAATAAGACATTTTTGGATATAATATTTGTTGAAGAAAAGGAATAGCTTTTTTGACGCCAATGATTATGATGACACCCCCAAAAGCACAGCAACACTTGAGGATTCCTGCAAAAACAGAATGAATATTATAAGAAAATGTCACTCCTCATTCACACAAACCTTTCACCGAAAAGTGCCACATTCACTCTCTTTTCTTCTTGACTTTTTCTCCATAGTTTAATCACAAATATTTTCCTCACCAGCACACTCAATTAAAGCACTCATTTTAATTTTCAATGTCATGAGTACCCAACACAACACTCTCAAGTCTCAAGCCCCTTTATTCTTTTCATGGTTTCATGTGACTTTGATCTCACTCTTAACCCTTCTCTCTCGAATGGGTCTGGTTGGATTGAACAGTCTGTCACCAGAATAAGAAAATCTCAATTGGGTATGGGATTTAGACAGTTGTGTTCTTGAAAGAGAGACATTTGATTATTTTTCCAGGTTTTGGGGATATGGGTGTTGTTACTCTTGGTGAGCTCAAGACAAGTGTCTCTGGGAAGAGGGCTTTTAGACCCAGTTCAAGTATTAGGCATGCCACTGAATGGTAACCCCCCCCTTTTAAAAATCCTTAATCTTCTCAATTTAGCTGATAACTATGATTCTGTTATGTTCTGTACAGTGTTGTCTGGTGAAGTGTGAAATTGATTTGGGTTCATGACAATGTCTTATGGCTTTACAACTTTACCTTATGACTGTGTACACCATGTGTTTGATGTTTTGCCCCTGAGAACTTAGGTGGTGATTTCTTTTTAGTTTTTACAAGTTGGTAACTTGTTTATCCTTAGACTCCTCATTTTCTAGCTGAAAACTATGATTCTGGTAATTGTGAATTTGATTTGGGTTCATGGCATTGCCTAATGGTTTTGAAACTCTCCCCCACACTTATGCACTCTATGTGTTAGATGTTTTGCCTCTGAGAGCTTTGGTGATGAGTTTTTGTTACTTCAATGGCAAAGCATGTGTGGGCTTTTGAAGATGTGTTTTCGTATTCTTAGTGAAGAGATGAAGCTATAGCCTATAATAACATGGGTCTTGACTTTTTCACACTCTTCGTTTTTTCTCTTCAATTCTTGCAGACTATGAGTTTTTTTTGTTAGTTTTAGTCATAGTCAGTTGTGATATCCTTACAGTCTTCACCATGAGTGTTCCTCGCAATTAACAGCTGTATGAACCACTATACTAATGTTTCTGGATGAACATTTGTGTTTTTATTACCCATAGGCCCTCACATGGTCGGAGAAATTTCTGAAAAACTGGTCATGAATATGACAAAGTTTGATACTTCACAACCCATGAAATGAATAGACCAAACCAGACAAGCACATATGTCTAATATGTCCAAAAGGGGCCCATATCACTGCTTCAGTCATATCTGTGAAGCTCAGTGATTTGGTTGAATTGGTTGCATCTCCTAACCTCTGCCAATAATGCAAATCTTCATCGCAACATTTCCATTTTTCCGCTTCGTTGATTCAGATCTTATTGCTTTTGTGGACCCTATCCTTTTCTTATTATTGAGTCATCATTATTTCATCTGGACCGTGAAACCAAGGATTGTGCTGTCCATTGGTTTGAAGTGTCTTCACTGTATGTGAAGAGTGAATTATTCAGTTTTGTACCGAATAAGAGAAAATAGCTTCAAGTAAAGCTATGCAGCTCAGCTCCTGGAACGTTTATGCATTTTTCGCACTAAAAAGCATGTATGGTTGCATTTTTATCTTCTTCTTATGTCAGAAATTTTCTCGTGTCCATGTGATGCCATTTCAGCTTGTTTTCTCTCTTGCAGGCCAATATCCGATGTTTCCAGTGACCTTACTGTCGAGGTTGGAACCTCAAGCTTTGCACTTCACAAGGTAATGCTTATCCAATTCAATAACCATGATTTTTCTTCTAGTACTGCAATTCCCTTACTTCTAGACTTAAATCAAGAAGGGTCAGTAGATGTCAATTACTGAACTGAAATGATATTGATGCATTTGAAGTTCTTTTAGGACAATTAAACATAGTACAATTGCATTCTGGCAACGAAACATGATATGATTGTTCTCAATTTTCAGTTCCCTTTAGTATCAAGGAGTGGAAGAATCTGTAAGCTATTACTGGAAGCGAAAGATTCAAAAGTTTCGCGCATAAGCCTCCCAGCAGTTCCAGGAGGATCCGAGGCATTTGAGCTGGCTGCAAAGTTCTGCTATGGGGTAAATGTTGAGAGCACACTGTCCAATGTCGCCATGCTGCGCTGTGCAGCTCATTTTCTTGAAATGACGGAAGAATTTGCTGAGAAGAACCTAGCAACCCGAGCCGAAGCGTATCTGAAGGAAATGGTGCTGTCAAACATATCAAACTCAATATCAGTTCTGCACCGCTGTGAGTCCCTCTTGCCCGTTTCAGAAGAGATCAATCTGGTCAACAGGCTTATCAGTTCCATCGCGAGCAATGCCTGCAAAGAGCAGCTCACCTCTGGCTTGCAAAAGCTCGATCACAACTTCCCAACGAAAAACATCCCAAGCATTGAACCAGAAACGCCTTGTGATTGGTGGGGGAAATCCCTGGCAATGCTGAGTCTTGATTTCTTCCAAAGGGTCTTGTCTTCGTTGAAATCAAAGGGTCTGAAACAAGACATGATCAGCAAGATTCTCGTGAACTACGCGCACAACTCCCTTCAAGGCCTTGTTGTGAGAGACCCTCAAGTGGTGAAAGGAAGTGCTTTGGATTTGGAGCTTCAAAAGAAGCAAAGGGTTGTTGTTGAAGCAATAGTCAGTTTACTCCCAACTCAATCAAGAAAGAGTCCGGTCCCAATGGCGTTTTTATCAAGCCTGTTGAAAACTGCTATCACAGCATCGGCATCAACCTCATGCAGATCAGATTTGGAAAGAAGAATTGGGCTGCAATTGGATCAGGCCATTCTGGAGGACATTCTGATTCCTAGCAACAGCACATTGTATGACATAGACTCAATCTTGAGGATTTTCTCCATATTTCTCAACTTGGACGAGGATGACGATGACGACGACAGACACTTGAGAGATGAGACAGAGATGATGTATGATTTTGACAGCCCAGGATCTCCAAAGCAAAGCTCGATCCTCAAGGTGTCCAAGTTGTTGGACAATTTTCTTGCTGAAGTTGCACTTGACTCGAACTTGATGCCATTGAAGTTCATTTCTTTAGCAGAGCTTCTTCCTGACCATGCTCGCATTGTTAGTGATGGATTGTACAGAGCTGTGGACATCTTCCTCAAGGTAAGCATACTTCATCTCTCTTTTTCCAAGTCTTCGGTTGTTCTTTAGTAAATTACATGAGTTATCTCTTAAATTTACATCTTTTGCAATATGTCGTGAAACAAACTTACAAAAAACAACTTCAACCAATTAGTTGAGTGGATTTAGGAATGGCAACGACGGGTTTGAGGTGGATTTAGTGAAACCCGTTCCTTACTTTGTTGGATCGGAGATATTGGGTTCTCGTCGGATTTGGAGCATTTTGTCTGTGTTAGGCATGTCAATGGGAGGGTTTGGAGTGAATTTAGTGATCCATGTTTCCTACCCCGTTGGTCGGGCTGCCGGGTTTAGAAATTTTGTCATCCCTACTAGGATATGAATATGTTATAATGAGAAAGACAAATATGCAAAATAACAAGAACACCAGATTTTACATGATTCGCAAACCAAAGGGTTGACTATGTCTACAGACAGAGGAATTTCTTATTATGGATTTAAGAATACAATCACCAGATCACTTTGACTCAGTTAAATAAGTAGTATTTACACGATTACACTCGTACCCTACTAAGAAAATAGAAACAAGAGACGCTAATCCAACAGGTGACCCAAATTAGGCTCATACCTGAATACCAACGCCCGAACGCAACATACAACGAGCCCACCGTTATTTAGGGGCATGAACCCCAAACAAGGGGCGCTGTCCCATAACTCCGACCTGAATGAATTCTTCATGCTTGATTCAAGACATTCCAACAAAATATGTGATCAATAGACCATTTAGACTCTAAAGCCACATGACAACCAGAAGTTTAAGCTGATAGCTCATCATTTTATACCCTAACGTACCATGTTACAAATTGGCAGGTCCATCCAAACATCAAGGACTCAGAGCGCTACAGGCTCTGCAAGACCATAGACTGCCAAAAACTGTCCCAAGAAGCCTGCAGCCACGCAGCACAAAACGAGAGGCTCCCAGTTCAAATGGCAGTGCAAGTCCTTTACTTCGAGCAGATAAGGCTTCGAAACGCAATGAACGGAGGGCACAACCAGTTCTTCTTCGGAGCAATCAACAGCTCGTTCCCTCAGAGATCAGGCAGTGGAGCGGGAAGTGGCGCCATCTCTCCAAGAGACAACTATGCATCAGTGAGAAGAGAGAACCGAGAGCTGAAGCTTGAAGTTGCAAGAATGAGAATGAGGCTCACTGACTTGGAGAAAGATCATGTCTCCATGAAGCAAGAGCTGGTGAGGCCTCATTTAGCCAACAAGCTGCTCAAATCTTTCGCCAAGAAACTGAGAAAGATCAATTCACTTTTCAGGATCAACAGCAGCAGGACTGTGGCTGGTTCTGAGAGCAGGTTCTTGTTTCAGAGGCGGAGACGCCATTCTGTCTCATAACTCCCTGCACAAGGTAGTCAAATAGTGTTATTGTGTAGTGTTGTGTGTGTATCTATAGTGTGTGTGATTGTGTGATTTACTAATGTTGTTGTTAGCTTCATGTTACATAGTTCTTGAGTGTTGTTTCTGGTATGTTTTCTCACTCACTTGGCATTTAGATGAGGTTCTTGAGAACAACCAAAATATTTATGTGTTGATCAGATTTTTACAGCTGTGAATAAGCAATGGTAGTGAAAATAGTGTCATTGTGTATGTATGTGTAATGTGTTCTTGTGTGATCCAATGTTGTTATGGGTTCATGCTTCATAATTTTTTAAAGTTGTTTCTGGGTTTGCATGTTTTGTCACTTGACATTTTGATGGGGTCTTGAGAGAAGCCAAAAAACGTGTTGATTACAGTGATTAGATTTGTAACCCATAAATAGGGTGTGCATCATAGGCCGGTTCTACCTGTTTCGGTCAGTATTTTAGGATCAATTAGCGTATTTCAGATTGACAAAACTTTAACTAGTAAACCACTCTTTGTCCTAATTTTTGAAGTGGTTTACAACTTTCTGTTTTTAGAGGGATTTGCTGTTTTCTAGTTTATTTCAATATGAATATTAATAAATTTGTTTAACTAAAACTATGCATGTAATAGAAAAAAAGGAAAAACTTCACTCACCTCCTTTGAACTTTGCACGATTTGTTTACTAACGTTTCAATTAGTCACAACAGTGTTAGTTTTGGGTCAAAAGTGAACCACTTGACCATCAGGTGGTTATTTTTGTAAAAAATGGCATAAATGCCCTTCTCTTCCACAAATACCTAGAGCACCATTCATCTTCCACAAATATGTCGACCGTGTCCTTCATCGCGGTGCCCAAGAGCTTCATGAATCGGTCAGGATCAGAGATGTTGCCGGTGTTGAGTAGTTGCCCTCTTCATTCTGTTGTAGACGAGTTTCCAGCGAGGTACACTCACCGTCCCCCAGGTTTACAGTCTCGATTTGGATCCCTCTATCGACGTCCTCTGCCATCAAATAGATTTGGGCGAATCGAAGAAACCCTGGCCTGGTCCATCTCCGACACCATGGAGGAAGACGATGACGACGAGGCGTCATGGAGGAAGCTCAGATCGTGCCATATGATCCGGTGGAAAGATTCACAATCCAATTGAGTTCTGGCAAAAAGGGAATTTAAAGCTTAGATCGTGTCGTATAATCCAGAATCGGCGCGACCCACCTCTCAATTTTGGTCCCAAAAAGTTTCGATTACAGTGACCCATTTGCGTGTTTGATCTGTTTGTATGTTGGTTAAATCAATTGAAGACATATATTTCCTTTTATAAAATTTGGCGGATTCGATTTGATGGGAAATTGTGTGTAGGCCCGTCTGGATCAATGAAGCGCCAGTTGAAGGGGAAGGGAAGAAGCAGAATTAGGATCAGAACTCTTTCGCCGGCGATTACGAAAAGAAATGCCCAAATAGAACTTACCTAAAATCCCTATTGATCTCATCAGAGAAGAAGATTTAATCTCTGGAGCTATTGGCAGGCTGGACCGATTCCGGGCTTCAACCGAGTTAGGCTCAACAGGTTGGGTATTCAGGACGCTTTCTCTCTCTAGAAGGCTATGCATATTTAATTTGGGGATGCAGCCGATCCTAGTGAAACAAGTTGGCATACTTTGTGTATCATGTGTGGTAAACCAAATATGATCACCCTATTTTTGTTGGCTTCTTTCAATGATAAAACAACAAAATTTTCAAGTCCTACGACATAACTTATCAAAACCGAAATCGATATACTAACGGCAGACACTCGTATCTCAAAACCACTTGAAATTTGACTTTAATGTACATTCTCGCTATAACCATATTGACATTTTGTCCAATAATTTTCATAAGATGGCTTGAATGAGTAAACTTGTTGCATCCATCAGTAAAGCTTTCACTTTTGATTTCTTTATTGAAAACCTGATTGGAGGATGAAATCTCGTTACTTCATCAAAAACGAAAAGGTTTTTATTTTTCCAAATTTCATATCTACAAAATGAAATCAAGATCATTAGTATTATAAAATTGAAATATTCAATATATCATAAACCCTGCTTATAAACTTTTCCGAATCCGCAACTTGTTAAAACTCAAGAACATATACACTTCAAAATAGTTAGATATTATATAAGAATATTAACAAACTACAGAACTTGAAATAACAAATATGAATGAATTATAAATATTACAAAAATATTTAAATATTTACAAATCAATACATACAAACTTGGGAAATAGTCGAGGCATATTTCACATTTTACTAGAAGTGTATTGGTCTCCCTCGGGTGTTGAAATCAACGAGCGTAAATTTCTCAAGATACAACAACTTTGAACTAGCACCGTACACCAAAGGTTCAGCTTTGGCGAACTTAAACTTGTGTCTTTCTCTATCTCCACACTTGGGAAGAACAATTGAAACCAACGAAAGAGAAGAATAACAAGAACAACAAGAACTCATGTTCCTGATTTTGAGATGAGTGAAACAAGAAAATAATATTTATAGTCTCCATCTTTTCAACTATTTAAATCTTTAAATCAATTCAAAATTAAAAAATCAACATAAAAATGTTTGTAACATTTGTCTTCTAGAGGATAAAATTCACATCAAGGACATTATATCTCATGAATGAAGAAAGTCACTTCAAATTTATTCAATTAAGTGTTAATATATTTTTTACCGTATTTTCCAACAATAAACATGAAAATATAATATATATCCCATATGTAAAAGAGATGCATTTGAGTAAAAACCCTTCTTAGGTAAAAAATTTAATAACCATTAATATTTGTAGGATGATAATAATTAATTATTCTAATAAATATCATAATTTATTAATAGATTAAATAAAACTATAAGGATAAAGGCATGTAGATAAAATTTCTATATGCTAAAAGTGAAATCCTAATCTCGTTGTACTCCATTTTCACAAAAGCACTTTATCCGTATTGTCTGGAGCAAAACCCAGAGAAGAAAAAAATTGTCAGAGGCGACCCCTAAGGCGTTGGTCGCGCTTCCACAGCATGACCAACAATATTTTCTTCACTCTTCTTCATCGTCATGCTTTCTGAAATTGCCTTCGTTTTCTCCACGGGAGGTGCTACATCCACTCCCTTCCATGTCGTCACGCTTTCCAAAATCGCCGTCAATTTCTCTCATCATATCCTTCATCTTCCTCCTCGGTTTCTTCGGGACTGATCTTCGTTTAGTTGCTCACTGCGCGCCTCTCATGAGGGTTGGGAGCTCGATGATGGTGACCCTACTTCCACATGGAAGAAGATTCTAGCTTCGTCAAGATTTTTCCTGCCTCAATTCATCTGCAACATATAGCGTTTGATTCGGAAACAATGCCTCTCACGAGGTCTGAGTCAAGGAGTTCTGGACCAAAGTCATCGCTCATGTCAGAACGTGGTCATTTTTCATTGTTGGGCCCGTAGAAAGTAGTCCACAAGCACACGATTACTCAAAAGTGCATGCAATTATTACAAGTGATAACTGGAAAGTCCGGATAGATTCCACAAGGACCAAATGTAGTTACTTCAATTGAAGTTATGTTATTTCATGTAAGGTAGAAAGCGTAACGAGTATGTTTGTGAATGTGAATATGAGAAATAAAGAAAGCTAAATTATTCAAAGTATCGAGATGTGAATTCAATAAAATGAACGACAACCACGGGTTCTAGGTCACTCATGAATCGTACAATCAAATATCATGCATTTTTATCAATATCATATGCCCGCGTATTACCATTCCACCTCGCGGTATTGGACCCGGCCTAAAATAAGAATGTCTACTAGATAGAAATAGGGTAGAGAATAGTAATTGATAATAATGATATGAAATACGATATGGGAGAACTCTTTATATAGACTATGAATCTAATGAAATAGAAAATACCAATGATAATAAATAAATAAACTAAATAGCTGATAAACCTAGGATAAAATTAAGAAACCCTAAATTTATTCTAGGGATAATCTCACCTAGCTACAACTAGTTTGACACGATTCTCACATAACTACAACTAAAGTATTTTTTCATCTGTGAGGTGCGTTGAGTTGTTTATTTTCACTCAGCTACAATCCTTTAACTTTTCAGTTAATTTTAAACGTGAAATGACTAAAATACCCTTGATAGATATTTAAATTTTCAAATAGTGATATTTGACCCTCTTTTTTCTTCCTACTCTCTCTCTCTTCTCCTCTCCTCTCCTCTCCTCTGTGAGAACTTGGAATGTTCTATCCAAGTTGGAACCTTCAATCCGTAAGAAGTTGGAATGTTCACTCCCACTTTGCAAAATTAAGAAACAGAGGAGACGTAGATTTGGGGCATATTGGAGCTTAAGTATCCAACAACCCAAATCTACATGGAATGTTCACTCCCACTTTGCAAAATTAAGAAACAGAGGAGACGTAGATTTGGGGCATATTGGAGCTTAAAATCATTATTAATTCTTGTGACCCCATGTCATAGTTCACATCCTCGTCCAAGTGTTAGGTGAATTAATTATCTTTCAATTTTATAATAAACAAATTAAAAATTCGCACTATATAGGGAAAAAAAGGGTTTGTGGAGTATTTAAGGGCATCGTTTGGAAGCAAAAGCGCACAAAAACAATAGAGGAATTCACAGAGAGAACGTCGAACCGTCTCACCAAATTCACCTTGCTAGAAGAGAACAAAGCTCTCATGTACTATTCGCGGGCCGAGAGCTTCACCGTCGCCTACTTCCTCTTCCACTTACTGATCCTCCTCTTCTCCCTCTCCCTCTCCGCCTATGCCTACACCGACATCGAAATTAGCACTATACAATTTTGGACCTCTTTCAGCGACAACCTCTTATTCATCACCAGCTTCGGCCTCCGCTTCGGTGTAGATTACAACCTCAACTTCGCCCTGAACGATTTCGTGTTCGCCATGTAGTTCGGGAAATTCCCGTACTGTCGGAAGAAATTTTTTACGGTTCAGTTACGCATGTTGAGTTGTCTTCTTTGCGATCCGATTCGATTGGCTCATTTTATAGGCCCACATCGATTCTCTACCGTGACATGTAAAACCATAGGCAATTGCTGGCTTTTTTCTTTAATACCCATCGGTATTTTGTTGGAATTGCGACTTTGGAATTCTTTTGTTTAGATAAACATGACATGTTTGATTCGTGGTGACATGGATGAACTTGTGACTTTGGCGTTCTTTAGTTTAGATAGATATGACATGGTTGATTTGTGGCGACATGGATGAACGGAGTAGTAGATTACTTAATTGATGATGATTCTATTGGGTTTTTATACAAAATACTCGGATCAATTATATGCAAAACCCTAAATCATATTCTTGAATCTTTTGCTAAATTAAAAGAGAAGATAACCAGACAAAAGAATAGCGGAAGCATACTTACATGATCATAGATAAAGCCATTGACGGAGATTGGTGAAAGAGGTGAGAGGTCTTCCAATAATTCTGAGTTTCCATCTCATATGGATTCTCTCTAATGGGGTATAATATTCAATTATTCATTTGTGTAATTTATAATTTGGCTCATCATCAAATTGAAAGAGAATTCACGGGATCCACAGATTTAATTTCATGCAATTTCGGTATTTAACCGTGAATTCTCAAAAAACCATACATGCATACAATCTTATTTGCAGAAAATTACAGCACATATATTTACATGAAAATGGTTTCTACCTTTCACCGA
>JAYMTP010007500.1:0-10937 GCA_036897365.1 Geranium brycei | reverse complement strand
AAAACACAAAATCTCAATCAAACGCAAAACCCGTCAAGATAAACACCCAAATTCCCATTTTCATGATCTTGGAAACCATCCTAGTCATTGACACATTTTGTCAAACACAATGTGTGCAAAATCACAAAACCCAAATCAAAGAAGAACAACATGCTGATCAAAAAAAGAAGAGAAAAACAGAACAACATGCACTAATCCAAATCACAAAATCTCAATCAATCATATCGAGAACAACAACAAAATTCCCATATTCATGATAACGAGCTTACTATTAAAGCGATTCCAGTGATGAGTTTACACAATCACAATCAATCACAAAACTCATCAGCTTCTTTACAGACTTCAGTTTTAATTTTTCTGATATCAGAAACCTTATTATACATAGCTCAAACTTAACAAAAGCAAACATTTCAAACAAATACTACACAAATAGTTCCAAATCCAAATAAGTCAAATACAAAATTCCAAATCAAGCCAAACATGCAAATCTGATAGTAGTTTTCATAAATATTACATACCCGAATTAGACGAAATTTTGAAAGCATTATTCCCCTTCAAACAACAGACAGAGCATTGCAGTACTCACAAGCACTTCAGTTTAGCCATATAAACCTGAGAGACAAACAAAAGCATGTCATGTTGCTGAACTCCATACTGTGAAGCCTATGACCAAGTAAAAAAATTGGTACTCCGTTGTTTCAGAGACCAATCTGGATATTAAACTGGCCAATTGACAGACTCGCCGGTTGAACCGGTTTTGACTGAGCCAACTTCTCACACAACTATTTATTTTCAGAAACGATGAAGTGAATGATTACATGATACGGTCCTGGGTTTGGATCAGGTTATGGGCTGATTTAGATTGATAACGAGCTCGATTAACGAGAGAGCACTAACTTCGATTTGGCATTCATTCGAGAGAACACCGATCTCCAAGTAGCCTTTTGTTTTTCTTTAATTTATTAATTTTTTATTGCTCTCAACTTCAGGTATTTATAACAGCATGAAGGAATAAAAGCAAATTTCACAAACCTAATAACTACTAATTCAAATTCAAAACTCAAATCTAATAAAATAAATAAAAATAATTATCTACTAACTCATCTCATTCTTATTTGCACTACTTTTGAATTGATAATGTTGGGATTCCTAACTGTCATTCAGGGTTACTAAGGTTTCTTTTTTAGGGTTAGGGGACATCTGATAAAATTAGGAAACCCGTAAATAAGAAACCTTAGTAACCCTGATTGACACTAACATTACTCTCTCCTTTCAAACGGCGCTTGACCGCAAGCATCATATTCCGGGATCGTAGACGTCTCAAAGTTTTGCCAGTTCTCCTGGTCGGTTCCCACACAACTGATATCCGAAACGAGCATTATAGAACACAACTCATGACAGTTGTGGCCATTCCCTTTGCATTTTCATGGACCACAGTTGTGCATCTGCCTCTAAGAGAATATAGGTAAATGGGGTCTTCTCCTCCTTCAGAACTCTTTGGTGAAAGAAGAAGCCCTCACAACCAATCAGCCATACCACGGGGTCGTCACTCCCGACACTTATTGGGAACTCCAAGCATGTTGGTTGCACAACACCTCTCATGCCATTTCTTCCCTGCCCGTCAGGATTGATCGAATTTGCTTGTTCTGGTGATCCCTTGCCTGATCCGTTCCCTCCCGGCATGTCAGGACCATTTAGACTTACCCATTGTTGCTCCCCGCCAACAGCTCCATTGTTGTTTTTCGGTTGGTCTAGTTTAGCGTTTTTGATATTTGTTGAATCCGGTTCGCTGACTTCGACCACCTCGCGTCCCACGCTTGCCATCGCGCCTTCGATGCTTCTACTTCAGATTGCCATCGCGCATTCGATGCTTCTACATCAGCTCGAAAGTGTTTCCATAACTCATCAAATTGATCTCCTTGTCCTCCTGCCATAACCTCCAGCTCTAATATCAAGTCGAATGTTGCACAAGTGTTTAAACATATGACACGAAAATTGTGATTGTTGTAGCTCCATGTACCCGAGCTGAGCATCAGTCTCTAGGTGGAACGTGGCGAACGAGACTTTTTTGTCTTCCCCGATACGCCGGTGGAGAAAGAAACTCTCGCATCTGTTCAACCTCATGACTCGATCTTCTCCGCCATTGAATCTAGGAAAATTCATTAGGGCCGACATTCAAACCAATGTAGCCATTGAATGTGGCTAACTCGTTTTGGTATTCGACTTTCGTCTTCGTTGTCGAGGTTGGTCATATTCAAATTCATGTCTTTCATCTGTTGTGTTGGTCCCTGCTGCCTGAGCCCCACTAGTGTGTCGGTTCAAACCGAGTTGTTGTGTTACGGCGCATTGTTCCAACTTCTGATGCTGGGTCTGACTCGATTTGAATTGAGTGCTGCCAATATTTATTGCATATGGTTGGAAAGCTCCAACAGTTTTGCATCAGTTGTGGCTTTATCCGCACGATACATTTGTAAGAACTCATCAAATCGATCTCCTAGTCCTTCTGCTATAACCTCCAGCTCTTATATCAAGTTGATACGATCCCGAGTTTGGATCAAGTTATGGGCTAATTTAGATAGATAATGAGCTCGATTAACGAGAGAGCACTAACCTCGATTTGGCATTCATTTGAGAGAACACCGACCTCCAAGTAGCCCTTTGTTTTTCTTTAATTAATTCATATCTTTATTGAATGCATCTTAGATATTTATAGTTGAGATTACCAAACTAAGTCAAATGATCATGATTATCATCTAATCTCCTAACTACAATTCAAATGCCCAAATCTAATCCTAATATGCTAACTAACAATTCAAATTCAAATGCTCAATCTAAGAAATACAATATCGTGTTTATCTAACTAACCTTATCTAATTCTATTGGTTGGGATTAGGGGTGTAAACGAGCCGAGCCGAGCCTCAATTTAGCAAGACTCGGCTCGGCTTGAAAAAAAAGTGTTCGGCTCGAGCTCGGCTCAGGCTCGAATGAGCATGTGCAACTAAGCTCGAGTTCGGCTCGAGAAAACTTAAATAAGCTCGAGCTCGGCTCGGCTCGATTCACATCATTTTTAATACAAATATTCATTGAAAATAAAAATAAAATATGTAATTCATTAAATATTAAACGAGTCAGCTCGTGATTGGCTCGACTCAATTTGGCTCGTCTAATTTCATCATAGATATTTCCCAAAATTTTGAAAATAAATTATTAATTAAATATTAAACGAGCCGGCTCGCGAGCCTATCGAATCTTAAAAGTTCAGGCTCAAGCTTGGCTCGTTTCATAAACGAGCCTAATCTTGAGCTCGAATTCGGCTCGAGTTTGATTATAACGAGCCCGAACCAAATATTTAACGAGCCGAGCTCGAGTGGCTCGTTAAAAGCTCAGCTCGTTTACAACCCTAGTAAGGCGTGTACTATTAATTTGGTTCAAGTTTATTAGACAAGATCATACTGCCAGGAGTTCCGCTATCAGGTCCGACTCAACAAAAGTTGTTGAGGCCTAACTTTAGGCATTTGTTACGAGATAAATAAACTGATTTTGAATTGAGATTTTATTTTTGGAGAGTAAGCCTAATTTGTTAATATATTAGACTTATTTTTGGAGTGGGTCTAAAACAATTGTTTTACTATGGAGCCCCCGCTATTAGATAATTACACATTTTCAAATTCAAATGTTAGTTAGGCTTCATCTTTAGTTGAGATTTTTATTTTTATTTCAATTATTATATTTGAGTATAGATTAGGTTTGTCAAAACTAATCTAGAGAATTAGAGGGATTGCTAATCTAGGTTTTGTATGATAGAATTTGGTGGGATTGCTTAGCAATTAAACTCTCTTTCAATACTGCACACAACATTCATATCCAGAACAGACGTGTAGGTGATATTGTCATTTTCATATTATTGGATTGTAATTCATGCTGAATAATATGTTTCCCTGTATGTTGAGCCAATTTGTCACACAAGCTTGTACCATTGTTGCTACTTTAGTTGCAAGTGTATGCGAAATTGTAAGTCGGGAAGTTGTTGATTTCAAAGCTCATAAGACTAAAAACTAGAATCTTGAATGAGGGAATGCAGTGTTTATTCCAGCAATTAAGAGATGGAAACTAACTCTATCATTCCTAAAGACTAGGACTTATTATAGCAAGAAAATAGAAATGATAAAACTCATTACCAAACTGTTGAGAAATAATAGCTAACAAAAGTAAAGCAATATGTGCATGTGGTTAGTCAGCACAATTCAATGCAAAATTCACCAGTGTGGAATGCATTCTTCTAATTTTGTTCAAGTACGGTCGACAAGTTCATGATCTCCATTTGACTTTTTCTGCTACTAACCTTTAAACAGGTGCAATCTAAAGTCCCCCTCAATAAGAGACATTTCTCTTTCATTCAACCTTCCGTTAAAAGAACACAATTAGATCTTATAACAACTATCGTATAACTCTTCCTGATTCTCCTAGACTTCACTCGGTGTGTCAAGTGACATCCTTTCATATCTATTAATTGTACGTTTCAATTGTGTGTTGTTACTTTGTCACACAGTTTATTAAGACAACTTGTTCACTAACTTAGTGCTTGTGAATGCGGAACAGTAATGTAACCAACTAAAGAGTGTGATGACAAATAAATGTATTAATCCATTTACGAAAACAACTTACAAACAAGTTTCACAACTTCTAGTTGATCCACCTAGTATAAACCCCTAAGCCCAATACAAATAAGGATACCTCCTAAATAAACTCCTCACTTTCCACACGATATTCTCCAATAGACCACGTTACAACCTTTTTCCTGAAGGGATTATGCAAACAAACATAGAGCCCCCTCGAAGATTTTTAATGCAAGTCATACTTGATCTCACAATAGCTCCTACACAACTCTCCTTGATTTTCAAAACTCGTTTTGACAACATTTGTAAGAAAATCACCTTTCTCTTGTTTTCCTTCTAATGCACTCCTCCACGTACGTCATCAAAAAGTAAAACTTAATGCACATACTCCTAAATTTGGATTAGATGAGCTCTTCACGAAATCCCCTTTTTCTATAGCTTAACAGCACACTGTCACACAACTTTTCTATAGCTTAACAGCACACTGTCACACAACTTATTCTAACAAAAGTAGTGGCAACTCATCTTTTTCCTATTTTGGAGACATTTCTTACCCCATACAAATAGATTTAACCGAATTTGGATTTAAGTGTTAAAATTTTAAACTGGGGAGACCGAGAAAAATATTTTCAAACTTGAGTGACTGATCATGTAATGAGGTTTTAGTGGGTGTATGTAATTACTCAAAAAATAAATTAATACTAAATAGGTATACACGATTATATTACCAGAAAATGCATTAAATTAATTACAGTTTTTTGGGGACTACCCCAGTTAATTAAATGGTTACTAAAATAAATTAAAAATTACAAATATATGTCCAAATCTCTAACAGTACATAATTTTGTGTGGAGAATTATATTGAGGCCAGAAAGAAGAAGGAGAAGAGTCCAATATTAAGGGTAATGACAAGAGCTGGGAAAGTGGCGGCAATGGATGCGCCACTTGGAGCTGGTGCGACAGCGTCAACGTCAGCTTCAGTAGTGCCACCTGCTGAAGCAGTATCATCATCTTGGTCACTTTTCGGGGTATCTGCGAGGTCAGTATCGGCATCAGGAGTGGACGCGGAACTCGGGCTCTCATCGCTGGCCGGGGAGGGAGGAGACGAAGTCTCTGGACTCTGAGAAGGAGGAGACGAAGTATCATCATCTGGATTCGGAGGAGAGGCCCAGTCGTCCAAAGATGACTGATCTGGCGATTCACTCTTAGGCGTCTCGGAAGGTGTCTCCCCCTCTTCTTTCCCCTTGCCCTTACCCTTGGGTGATGGAGCTCCGGACGGGGCTTCTGCATTGTCATCTCCTCCCTTTGATGATTTTTTTGTGTCGTCATTGGACGGTGCTTTTGCGTCTTCATCTCCTCCCTTTGACTTTGACGGTGCTTTTGCATTGTCATCTCCTTCCTTGGACGTTGGTGCTTTTGTGTCGTTACCATCTCCTTCCTTGGACGTTGGTGCTTTTGTGTCGTTACCATCTCCTTCCTTGGACGTTGGTGCTTTTGCGTCGTTACCATCTCCTCCCTTTGATGATGGTGCTTTTGCGTCGTTACCATCTCCTCCCTTTGATGATGGTGCTTTTGCATTCTCATCGTCTCCTCCCTTTGATGATGGTGCTTTTGCGTCGTTACCATCTCCTCCCTTTGATGATGGAGCTTTGGCTTCGTCGGATCCTCCCTTGGACGGGGACTCTGAGGCGTCTTCTTTCGAACCTGATTTCGGGGATGCGGCATTAGATTTGTCTTTGCCATCCGAACCGGGGGCTGCCGAGATGCAAACGGCCGCCAGGATAAGAAGAGCGACCATAAAAATGGCACGTATTGACATATTTACTGGACTAGTGTTTTATATAATATTATGTTGGAGAAACCAATGATTCTTGAGCTCAATATAATGAATAAAAGTTCTAAGGAAGAAAAGGTGACGGGGAAGAGGAGGAGAAAGGAAGTGGATAAAGGCGCTTATATATGAATTCAATGTCTTTGTGTTCATGGGTTTGGAGGGAAAATAGCATGTTCTTTCCTTAACAGGATTTGTCTCCTTGTTTTGTGGCTTCGTATATTTATGATCACCCCACTTTAATCGTTTATTTAAAGTTATACTATATTTTCTTACTATTTCAAGTCCAGTTTGTATGTCAATAAGGTGCAAGTCAAAAGTAATGTGTGTACCTACAGGTGAATAAGTATATTTTTAGCTTAAACCTTTTAGGAATTACAATATTAAATAATTTACAAATGCGTAAAATAGAGTATCATTATATATACAGAGAAACATCAAAATAAAATTACTTCTTAAACCAGATCATATGAAGATGGTAATGATAAATGATTCTCATTATTTTATTAATATATTTATGAATTAATAGAAAATAATATATGGGTAAATGTAATAATTACCAAAAATAAATTCATGATCTCATCTTCCATTTTCACAAAAGCAGCAAATTTCGTGCGCAATGCGGTGGATTAGGCGGCGGAGGTCAATTGGGAGCGGGAAGTCCGGGTGCCTCCATCGCCAACCATAGTAGGGGCTTAGGGCTTGAATCGTCGATCTGTCTCCATGCAAGATCAAAACCATCAATCTGCCTCTAACATGTGAGATCGGAATGAAACGAAAACTGTGCATAAAGATCGAGCCATGAAAATCAAATCGGGAGAGTGGTGCCGAACTGTTGTGAACCGCCTTGCAGATGCAATCGACCTCCACGCCTTGTGTTTATCTTCTTCTGGTGGCATAAGTAAAGGGTTTTAGTCGAGAATTTAGAATCACTAGCTAAAGAAATGTCTGGAATTTTCTCAATGCCGTTA
The DNA here is from genome assembly GCA_036897365.1 of Geranium brycei. Lineage (NCBI taxonomy): Eukaryota > Viridiplantae > Streptophyta > Magnoliopsida > Geraniales > Geraniaceae > Geranium > Geranium brycei. Next base: position 3,519 of record JAYMTP010007500.1, on the reverse strand, counting down.
TTATCGTATATCTCATTTGTCCCGCTCAGGTCCGACAAAACCTCAACCTCATATCTAGCGGTAAGAGGGTTTGGCTGGTGTGCATCTGTCTCATTATTAGAGTCGTCTTCTCCATCCTCGTTGTCCACCAAGGATTCCTCTGGAAGAAGGTTTTGGTCATTGTTCTCAGAGCCTACACTAGAAGAGTCTAACTCACAATCATGCACTAATGGAATAAGGATAATTTCACATACATTCCCTTAAGTTTTTCAAAGTCTCACTTACATCTCCTAAATTATATATGCTAATTGTGAGACCCCTTAGGTTCACAAAAGTCCCACTTAACCCCACTCTGTTAATTTTTCTGAAAATTCTGTTTAGTTTTTTTAGAAATGACAAAAATGCCCATGTATCTAAAAATTTTAAAAATTGAAAAACGGGTTTTATACATCATTTTTTATTTATAATTTATTTTTAAGATTTTAAAAAATATTTTTTTATACTAAAATCAGTTTATTATTATTTATTTTATAAAAAGTTATGTTTTAAAAAAAGTTTAAAACTATTTTTAAAAATTTTAAATACAAGGGTACAAGGGCATTTTCGTCATTTATAAAAAAGTTAACAGAATTTTCAAAAAAATTAACGGAGTGTGGTTAAGTGAACCTAAGGAGTCTCACAGCTAACATTTATAATTCGGGGGATGTAAATGAGACTTTGAGAAACCTATGGTGATGTATGTGGAATTATCTTTCTTGAACCTTACTGTTTCCTCCTGTTGTTCTAAGAACAAGTCGTTGAGGTGTATGAGGACCAATCCTTAATCCAACTTGTCACTTGTGCAAGAGACAGGATGGACCGCTACATGGGATCCAAACGTGTCAACCACATTGCGAAGTGTTTTTTAAAGTCCAACATGCTATTAGCATGCATGTGTCTTGAACCTAGACAAATTTCTCTCATTCCAATATCAGATTATCAAGTGCACCAGTCATCCCAAGTAATAATTGGGAGTATTACGTTCCGGAGTTTATTAATCACACATGAAGAGCGTTTGTCCAGTAGGTGCGAACACTAAGAGTTTAGAACCACTATTCAGTTCTAGTCGATTTTGGAAAAGGTGGTGTTGAAATAAACCTAACACATGCATGAAAGTACCAATATCATCACAAGACAATACAAGCAAGCCACGAAAATCGCAATTAAACGCAAAGTAAACCAAGTTCTTAAAGCGATCAGGGGATTGGGAATCTGAGGAATTGATTAATTAAAAAACTTTATTAGAGTCGGATATTAACTACGGGGAATATTTTTAAGAAAGGGATTTGCGTTTGGCTCCTTTTCGCATCTTTTTCGACCTGTTTTCACCAAAATTATTCTCGAAGCACTTGTGAGGTAAAAGTAGCATTTTATTCACTAATAACTATTATATTGGGACTAAATGGAATTAAAAGTGAGAAGATTTAACTTGGTCGGATACATAAATTGATACCTCATTAGGTGGGTACCTTATAAGGTCAGGTTTCTTAGGCTTCTCCTTCTTGTTGTTTCTCCCGTTTTAGCTCCAAAATGATCTATTTTACCTTAAAATCCACCCGACATACCCGTGAATCACAAATGGCATAAATAGCATGAAACACTACTAAAATCAGGTTAGAGCAACTCCAACCCAAGTTGGTAAAATGCAAAAAAAAAAACTTAATCATAGTCAAAAGTCAATGCTTCATCGACATTCAACTTCAACCCAAGTTCCCAAATTTTGATGCAAATATCAATCATTACGATTGTTCAATATTGTCGTTCGTCTATTGGTCAAATAAATATAATAATATTAAATTTATGCCAACTTTACTATAGTGAGTTGGCAAATATGCAAACTCACTCTAGCAAGTATGGCAATTTGCATATGCAATTCAAATTTGGCAACCCCATGTGAGTTCAAAGTTTTCATTTTGCCATGACAACCTCTATTGGAGTTGTTCTTAGAATGAGGATATTTGACTAGAGACGAGACAAAGGATTCTCTTTTATTTTGCAGGCCCGTTGACTTTCATGACTTTTACCTCTCTTTTGTTTGACTAGTCCCGACTAGGGGTGCTCAAGTCAAACCGGAAACCGAGAATCCGACTGGAACCAGGCAGAACCGAAATTGGAAAAATTGAAACCGGGACAAGCTGGTATGATTTCAATTGTGATTTATGCTAACCAGACTGGTCCTCCAGGGTAAAGATTAGCTCCCTAACCACTGAACCAAGCACATTTTTGATATTCTTCATACATGTTTTATTTATATTTAAACTTGGTAGTGTGTTGGGTACCAACACACAAATTATGCTTTCGTGAACCAAGCACTTCTTATTTCAAATTTGCATTCAAAGTCACACATTGGCCACATCAAAATAAATTCTTCTTTTCTCATTTATAAATAAGAAATGTTTTTGCTTTTTTTTATCACCAATCTTTAGCTTGTCCTCTTTGTATTAGAGCAAAGGATTATGGTTTAAATCTTTAATATTTATCATTTTATCAGAAATGGTGCAGTATAATAATTTGATTTATTGAGGGTTACTTATTCTAAATAAGATAAATTAATTGAAAATAGTTTAAAGTTTAAATCGGGTTTTGTTAATCGGGAAACCCGGCTGAATTTTCCAGTTAACCAAAAGTTTGGTTTTTGAGCATTACCGGTCTAGTCACGGTTTTAAATTGTGAGAATCGGAGATGACTAGTTCAGTTATCGGTTCCGATTAATTGGAATTGAGCAGCCCTAGTCCCGACTTTGCAAGTATTTCATCGTTTTTAGTGTTTTTAACTCTATTCCTAGAAAACATCATTATTTATTAAATGTATAGAAATATACTGTAAAATAATGTATTCCAAAATGGATCATTGTTAAAGCGTGATCTTTTAGTATCTAAAATCTCGATACCATTTTCACGAATTAGTATATAAGCATGAGAAGTCCACAAACACAAGTACAAATCTACTTATTACTATAATACCATATAAAATAAGTCATATATATATTGGGTCACGCTACACAATTAAAATGTCAATATTATTAGTTGAGTTTATTTATTCCTTTTTTGTATAATTATTTTCAATTGCTGGAATGTGACTTTAACCTCTCCTTCTCAATAAGTACCCTCTTTCCATTTGCACAGTCTTTCCCTTTTAGAGCATCTTCAACTCATATGCTAAATTTAGCATAAAATTATGTTATATGACATAATTTTTGCATTTATATGACATTTCATTCCAACTCATATGTTATATACTATTGCTATATGTCATTTTAATATTTTATTTATATAAAAAAAACAAAACATATTATTTTTATTGATCATTACGATAGAATTGATATTAGATATTAATAAAGTGAAAATAAAATAATATTTTTTTCTTGGAGAAACAAATGGCATAGGCTACATTCTCATGTTAAATATGCCATGAAAATATAGTATATGATAAAATAGCATTGGATATGGCATGTGGTTGGAATTGATATGACAAATAATATAGAGATAATAACATAACACT
>JAYMTP010007499.1:0-10938 GCA_036897365.1 Geranium brycei | reverse complement strand
TTTTCATTCAGTCCCTGCATATGCTCTCGAAAACACCAACAAGCATAAAATTATCCTATTTTGGCCCTAAATGGCCACTACGAGGTAAATGCGCACTTAATTGTGAGGTTGATCAGGATCAAACGAAGACCGTTCGACCCCACAACAGAAGCTAACAGAGATTCTGAGATGATGAGATGAATCCCCAAAGATACATATGCATCGAAACGAGACCGCCGCTCGAACCTCGCCTAAATCCCCAATGCCCTTTTGATCTCCTTTTGAATCCTCAGAGCCCTCAACATCCAAGAGTAAATCCTCTCTTGATCCCTTCTCAACGGTCTCCACCCACCGACACTAGGAACCACCCAATCTAATGATTCATCAACTTATATCATGATTAATTTGCCTACTCGTACTCTTGCCTTGAGAATTTGATGCACTGCAAAATGACCTTTTACTCATCAATGATTCTGCAATTCCTCAACGCCTTCATCCCTTCTCATGAAAAACCAAACACTAAATGAAACTCCTTTCTCCATCGGTTATGCAATTCCTCTACGTACGCCCTCTTCTCTTTCCATGGAAAGCCAATTCACCAAACCAAACCACCAAAAGCCACCATCGTCAACCGCTATGTTGTAACCTTAAAAACACCGCTAAATCGAAAGGATAGGACATCACACACAGAGCGGTACACTCTTTCTGTTCCACAAAATGACACAAATCGTAACACACAAATACAAATCTATCGACGAAGGAGGGCATTTCGAACCAAAACGCCGAATGGTGGAGGCAGACAGAGAAACTATCGCCTCCTCCCTAAACTAAGCAAGACAAAAAAATCACATGTAAAATGCATATTATTTTTAGAAATTGGATGTACTTTTTGTGATGTATACAGACATCCACATTAATTTTCTTGGTTTAGGTAAGATTATATACCTAATGCGTTTTATGTTGATTTTTTTTATAATTATCTAGAATTAATCTTTTACCAATCACTTTTTAGAATTTTATTCACAATACATGGGTTTCCATGTTTCCAATAACTATTTATTTTACAGAACTCTTACTAAAATTAAAATTAACTTATCCACGGTAATAATCATACTTAGCATTAATAATTTTAAAAAAATACTTAGCATTAATAATTTATACAGACCAGTTTGAGCGTGGCTTAGTAGTTGTCGTTGCTCGTTCCCTGACTTCAGACCAGGATTCGAGACTTAACATGATATCTGGGTGGAATAAGTTAAAGGGTAGTTAGGAAAAACGATGCAGTATTAAAAAAAATAATATATACAAGAAAACAAAACCAGAAAACACCCATTTTAAAAAATTTGGCCGTTGACACTTGACACCACGTGGCCGAATAGCCGCAGTTGAGTTGGGTCGGGTGGGTCTGTAGCGTTCGTTGAATGCTGACGTGGCGAGATCTGAAAAAATGCAAATAATTACTAATAAACATATTAATTAATGTGGCTTCGTTCCAAATGAAACTATCGCACAGCCCTCCTCCACAGAGGCGCCATTCTGAGAATTCAAAAATCTGAGTGTGTGCGAGTGACGATTAGGGTTTCATTCCACGCAGCGACGATGGGGAAGACGAATCGCCGATCGAAGCACACGGACGCGGCTAATGTTGAATCGCCAGCGGTTGCAGACGGAGGACATGAAGATTTCGGGAACAAAGTTCGCGAATTGGAGCAACACAATAAAGCTCTTCAGGTCTGGTTTTGATATTGTTCCAACCTTCCCGAGTTTTTTATTCGGAAGTTGCTTTTGGTGCGATTTAGAGTTTTGGTTTATTTTTGGCGAGAAACGTGGCAAAACTGAGATGAGTAGATTTGGTTACTGTCTGATTGGTTGATGAGAAAATATATTGGTTGTGTTTTGAATCTTATGCGTCTGGTTAGATCTGGGGAAGTGGAAGGGAATGTGTTCTAAGGTCTTTAAGAATCTAAGTAATGTTTGAGCGTTTTTTGTTCATGGATTTTCCTATTTTTTCAGGCATTATAAGGTAGATTTCTTATTCAATCCGATTGACTCAATCAGTGTGCTTGTTCTATTTGAAATTTGAGATCTGATGCCTTGAACTTATTGTCACATGTAAGTCCTTTGGCTGATGATAAAATCTTTGATGGATCTTAACAAACTCGAATTCTTGATTTTAACTATTTGGGACTGCGATAGATACAGGCTATTGGGAAAATCTAAGCGTTCATTTGTGTGAACCTAGCAGAACTATGAGGTATAGTGTTTGAAATGCCAGGAAGAACAATCAAGTTAAGGATTGGAAAATTTTTGGTCCACATGCATTTGTTAACAAGGTGCACTTCATGAGAACTCTAAAAATGATAAATGTCTATTTTTTCGTTTCTTAACTTAGATTGGAGAAGTAAAATAGGGTAGACAAGTCCACAAAGGCTAATTTGAAGCAGAAATGGTTACTTGTGTCTCTGAAGAAAATGAATACCAAATGTGCTGTTTGGTTACTTGTGGTGCTGTGTTGTTACCTTCGCTGTGAACTGCAGAGTGAGGTCGAGGAATTGAGGTGCAAACTTGCAAAGGGATTTACTTCTCCTGATAGCGGTCAAAAGCTGAAGGAAATGAATCTTCAAAAGTTGAATCTGCTGGAAGAACAGGTGAATTTTGTTCCAATTTATAAAGCTGGATCTACTTTTCCATGATGCACTTTTTGGTAAGTGTATTCGTCTTTTGCAGGTTACAGCATTGAAGAAGAAAGTAGGTGGACAATCTCAGCTTTCAACACACAGAAAAAGAAGTGATGAGGCAACAAAACGATTACAGGATGAAATTCAAAGATTGAAGGCTCAGAAGGTACCAACTTGCCATATATGGTTAGAGTCCATGTGAAAATGTTCCATTTTCTGTTTCGTATACTATAAACTCATTCTTTTGTGTTGTAGGTTCAATTGCAATGCCAGAACAAGCTACAGTCTGTGGAGTTCAGGTTATGCAAGGCGTCGATGGAAAAAGAATTTCTTCAGGTACACAGACACACATTAGTTACGGTTGTTTGTTAAAAGTTTTAGGGAAATAATATCTTCCTGGAGGGTACTGTTCTGTACTTCTATTACATTGAGAATTTGGTATCTCTTCCTTCTAAAACAGTCCTAGATATCTTGTTCATTACAGTTTGTTGTTGTTATGGTGACACATCGAGAATTTGTTGCTGTTTTGATCATTACAGTTTTCTGACTGTATATGGAAATACTTTATTAGCTTTGTCAGTACTGCTCTGCCTTATGATTACTTTGTTATATCAACAGCTTAAGAAAGAGGGAAGAAGGAATAAGTATGAGATGCATAAGCTATCAGCTTTAAACCAAAGGCAAAAGATGGTATTCTTGTTCACCTTAGATCTTAATTCTTTCTTGTTTTTTGATCAACAATTCCACCAGTATGGAGATTGGAATCAGTGGCCTCATGCTTGTTACATGAGATCTATGCCACTTCACGCGCATGCGTTCTGGACCTTCATACTTCTCTTTCCTATTTTCATTACAGGTTATGCAGCGGAAGACAGAAGAAGCTTCTCTAGCAACCAAAAGGCTAAAAGAGCTAATAGAATCTCGGAAGGCTTTCTCACGCAGAGCATCTGGTTAGAGATCTACTGTTTGATGCTTCTATTCTGGTTATGAATCTCTTCTTTTCTCCATACTGTAACTGACCATTATCTTTCTTCTAACTTTTATGTAGGTTCCAAAAACCGGACTGATCCTCAAATTCAGGTACTTGTAATGGGCAATCGAATATTACTTGTTTGCATGCATGTGTAATTTCAAATATAAGTTTTCATGGAATGGGAATGCATGTGGATTTGCTAATGTACTGTTTATATGTTGGATGTTTGTATTGCATAACGCTTTCTTGCGTTTAGTATTTCAGAAATTTAAAACTTATCCCTTGAGAAACCAATAACATAATAATGATGGTCACTAAATGTGAACTCACTATCTTTTATCTGCTTTCCAACAATGTATTTTTTTATTTCGGAAACTGGAATAACAAGACCCTAAAGAATAGTACGATTTTTTTACTCCTTTAAATTGTTAGCCGTTCAAGTTAGGGGAGATTATCTAACACGTGTGCTTGTTAATTAGAATCTTATAGGTGTGTCATTAAGATAACAAGTAAGATGTGAGGGATATAATATTGTGTTGGACTACATAAAATTGACTATATGTCCATATTTTACTTCAATTCATACCATAAATTCTACTTAAGTATTTTGGATAGACAAGATGTATTTATTACAAGCTACCATTTACTATTTATCATGGCGTTGATGCAGTCTATTGAGCGCGAGCTTGAAGTCACTGAACAGGTTCGTGAAGTATGTTCTGAGTATGAACGTCAGATAGAAGAGTGAGTTCCGTCTTTTCACGTGCTGTGAACCTAATGATATTTGCCTTTTATTATGATAAAAATCCTCAGTTTATCAAAAAAGAAAAGAAAAGAAGTGAACCTAATGATATTTGTTTATTAGTAGCTCTTGAACAACAAATGCAATGTACTTTTGGTGCATCATTGCATGTTTAGGGTATCAGGTTAATTTTTAAGGTTGAAACTTTAATGCTTATTCAAATACCTTTTATGCTAATGTGATTGACCATGCATTGAGTTTTCAAGAATTGATTACTCTATTTAGATTTGCAAATTGAGTTGTCTTGTGACATGTAAGCTTTGTGGAACCACACTGTATAATAGTTAATTCCAAACAAAAATATGTTATACAATGATTATTATGTAAAATTCAACATGGCTTTTTTTTAAACCTATTAAGCAACCTCAATAAGTATTAATAATGGGCTCAAGACACACCCTTATGTAGAAGGGGGCCCATATTGCTACTTGACTCCCACCGAGAGAGAGGCCCAACAAAAGTTAAGAGAGAGGTCCAACATAAGTTGGAGGAGAATAAATGTGGGATATGTAGATACCACAACATGACTCGAACTCAGGTCCCTTGGACCCAAGTTCAAGTGCTTAACCAATTGGTCAAGCAAGCGTTGGTTATCATGAGTATTGACTTCATTTTCTTATTATGCGTTGCTTTAATATTCTGGAAATTCCTTTTGAATATCTATGTTTTGGCATGTGTAGAATGGCTGAGGAGGTTGCAAAGTTTAAGGAAGAAGCAGAGATGCTAAAACAAGAAAATTTTAGGTGAGACCATTTCTTGCTTAGTAAATTTCTGCAGTGTTCCATTTATTTTCCCAAATTTTACAAATGGTCTCGAATGCTGAAGTATTTTTCATCTGTTCATCTTAAGGTTCCTGTCACAGGACAAGGATGTTGACTGTTCTGTGAAAGAGTCTGAATTAAGAGATCTGAAGGAAGAAATACTTAGACTGGGAAGTTTGGTTAGACAGGTAGAAATTCAGAAGGCGAGACAAGTTCCCGTGGAGAAGTCAAAGGTTAGTATGTTTGTGCATCATGCACTCCCTTTTCTCATTTGAAGTGGTAAGGCAACTAGATATGACAGCTGAAATCAAGTATAGAATTATATTTGCTCCTAACAGGTTAAGAAACTATGGTTCACACGTTATTTCAGCTAATAATCTGTTACAACATCTCAGATAGATCCAAAGCAACAACGCCTACAAAATCATATTGACATTTTTGAGGACATGAACACCCCTGAGTCAGAAAACTCAGAGGCAACTGTGGGAAGTACTGTTGCAATGGAACAAACCACCTCATCTAAAGTATGCTGCTCCTGTAGCAAAAAGTCATTATGTAAGACGAATAAATGTGGGTGCCTAGCAAGTGGAGGTAGTTGCGGAGCATCGTGTGGATGTGCACCCTCTAAGTGCACAAACAGGGTAGCGATGGCGATCAAGCTGGACGAGAGCCCACAATCAGGGATGGCTGTAAGTTCTGTTAACTCTTCAAGCACTGTTGAAACTGTAAATAGCATCACTCTTGCCTCTGAAGGTGCAAAGCTACTTCAGAATGCACTTAATCAGAAGCCTGTCCAGAGAAAAGGCAATAGTGGACCAAGAAAGAAGCCTTTATGTGACATTGGAAACACCCTGGTAAACCTGACATTTAATTGTTCTAACATTTCTCGGGCTCACAGCAATCTCTTAAAAAACTTTCACATACTTCGTAATCTGATCTTTTTCTTTACAACATTATATCAAAATATGCATCTATCTTAAATTTGCCTTTTGCCATATTCTTCGTGGGTCACTAATGCTAGTTAAACCTACAGAACACTGCAAATGTGCCAAAACCTGCCCCGAAGAAGAAAGGGAGAAAACCAGCAATTCAGCTTGTGACCGCACCTTCTCCATCTCTCCCAGAAAATACTGATTGCCCGAACGACACCGACAAGCATCCAATTCAGGTAGACAGGCCTGTGAAATTAACAAGGGCAGTGCATTCTGCAGCATCAGATTGAAAACCCAGAAAGTGAACTGGAAAAGGCTGCGGAGTAACCTACTTATACTAAAACGTGGTTTGTATTCTTAGTACAACATTTAATGATATAACACAGTGAAATAGGTTTTGATGCAAGGCTTCTATGATCCTCCTGGGATTTGTCAGGCCATTACCCTTGTTCTTATGAGTTCCAAATGGTTGAAACTGAAGTTTCTATTTCTTTAAATGAAATATGGCTCTTGTAGGTTCTTGTTCGGCTGGAATCAGTTTTGCTTTCTTTAATTCGTCATTGTGCCCGCTAGTGTTATCAAGTCAAGCCATAAAATGTCAATTCTAATTGGTGTTGAAGGGTAGTTTTAGAGTGTTAGATGTAAGAATATAAACGTTCGTTTTTTGGTTTAGCGAAATTAGAGTTTTCAAGTATATTGAATTAGATGTTAGGGTGCACGTGATAGTCACGCTTCTCCTTTCAACCTTTGCCTATTCATAGCAGTCGTGTATCTCTAAGCCTAGTAACATTACTTGTAGTGTGGACCTATAATGGTAAATATTGATTACTATTATGGATAATTGTTCATAAGATAATGAAAGTTGATAGTTTCTTGATAAAACATATAATTAGTCATAGTTCCATTTCCATGTCTACATCACATTTCTTGTATGTTCGAACCAAGAAATTGATAGGAAGCATGTCAAATCACGAAGCTAATATACTATACTATATGACTGTAAAGTAGATGTTACAAAATATATAAATAACTTGTGGGATTGGTTGCCCGTTAGGTGGAAGGATGAGAGCCTACCATCTGTTGATGTAAGAATATATATTTTCTGTAAATTTGATTGATAAAGACTTAAGTTATATAAAGTAGGTTAGAAACACCCCCAAGGCCGAGAGGATAATGTGAAATTGTGACATATTTTTCTCTAATGAGATTTTAAAGATGACTTCATTGTTTAGAAAGCAAACTATGAGCTGTGATGTCAAGTTCGAGAGGGTCGGTAAGTGACCGACACATCACAGTTCAGGGGATTCAATTTTGAAAAAAACTCATTCATTGATTGTCGTACACTTTGCAGATTCGAAATGTGCTCTAACCTTTGTTGTTGTAAGGTCAATCTATTCACTCGTCTTAATAGGATTTTTCCTTGTTTACCAATAAATTGACAAATAAAACTAATGTTTGTATAATGGATTACGTCCCCCTTTTTTAGTGGGCGTAAGCGTCTACGAAAACGTCGTTTTTTTTTCCATTACCTGAGAAAGATAGTAGACATCTCGAGTCTAGGCTGACTTCAATACCGAGAGGTGGAGTTTGTATATTTGCTGACAGAGAATTTTCTCTAATTGCATGATTGATTGATTTGTAACCGTTGATTTTATAATAGTTAGGGTACCTAGCACCGGTGATTGTATGTATCTTGGTTGTTCAAAATCGTTGCATGCTTTTACTCTTGGCTAGTCCCGCTTACAAATATCGTACTGACCAATACACATATACGCTTCCATTATTACACATCTTAATTTAAATGCTGATAGCATAAGCTGAATTGAATTAACCCCATCTGGTCCTTGTGAATTCAACTCCGTTTTACCGATTTTATTACTTGTAGCGATCGCGTGCGCTTGCACGTTGATCGGACGCCCGTGGAGCATCGTCCGCGGGCTTAATAGTTGGAGAGATGGCTCCACAATTTCCAATGCTTTTTGGAAGGGTTTAGAGCATGGCCCATTTCCTGCAATTCGGATACCATCCTTAGGATGGTTACAAATATTCCCCATCATCGAAGAGAGCACTCCAAATAATCTAAGCCCCCCGACAATGTAGCAAATGTTATGAGTCTTCAAAGTGCTTCTTGAACGGGCAGAGACAAGATAAGATGGATATCGAGACCCCTTGTCTTCTAGGAAGCATCTAGTGGGACTGAATCTATATCGCTAGCCAAGCAAAACATTGGATTTTCGAAGGCGCCTTGCAACACCAAAGTGTCGAAGTCCACCTGACCGCAACCCCGTCACCTACAAGAGATGCATACATGTGTTGAACCGAGAAACCATATTGCCTTCCTTTCCAAACCAAGTAGTCTGGCTCCTCTTCCCGTGGGATAAGATAGGACATCAAGTTGAAAAGAGGTTTCACATCCCCTCCAAATCTTGACCCGAGCCTACCGTCGAGTTCGATCTCCCACACTCCCTCTATCCATAAATAAGTGCTTCACCAATAGCGAGGTCAACTAACAACCACAAAGACCAAGGTCCCATTCCCGGTGATCCTAACCATACTTAGCACAAATGACATTCTTCCAGAGAGAATCATGATATGTGGCAAATCTCCACCACTATTTTGATAGAAGGGTTTGATTTATTAAAAAAAAGTCTGCTAATTTCTAGCCCGCCTTGTTCCATAAGAAGACAGACCATACCCTATTTTATCTTGTGCAATGACATTTTCTCAGGGTCCTCCACCCAGGTGAAATGTCTTTGGATCACCTCCAATTTCTTAAACACTGTCACCAGAGTTTTAAATAAAGACATGTAGTATAGAGGGAAAGATGAGAGTGGATCTTATCAGGGTCACTCGACCTCCAAAAAATGAGTAATTTTGCTTTCCAATTTAACAATCTTTTTTCATATGTTGAGATTATATTAGACCACGAGCCGATCCTTGTTGTGCTAGAACCTAAGTTGAACCCTAGATACGGAATTGGTAGGATACTTGCTGAGTAAGTACCTGATGTCTTTCGATGCTACAACCTACCCATATAACCTGAGATTTCTGGTAGCTTATTTTGATGATTGAGACAGACTCAAACCACTGTAGAAGCATCTTCATGTAACTAGCCCTTGAGTATTTGAAGTGAAGGAAAGAATAGTGTCGTTCGCGAACTGTAAATAAGAGATATCCATCCCCTCCCAAATTTAAACCCTTGTGAATTCTATTGTTGTGATTTCTTATTGAATGAGGAGATAGAGGCCCTTAGTTGCAAGAATGAACAAGAAAGGCGACAGAGGGAAACCCTGACTCACACCTTGAGTGACCCAAAATTCTTTTGTGGGGACGCCGTTTACGAGCACTAAGTTGTTTGACTTGATATAAGAGTCAATCCAACCAATCTATCTGTTTCCAAATCCATGCTTCTAAGAACTCCAAATAAATAACCCCGATCAACCTTGTCAAAAACCTTTTCAAAAATTAGTTTTATAATCGTTGCCCCCATGTGCCATATTTTTAGTAAATCCAATATCTTGTTGGAAATAATGGTCCTATCCAAAATCTGGGATGCCCTTGACAGAAGATGATTATACATCGCCGATCAGATGATGCAGAACCTTCTTTAGTCTTCAGGATAAGGCTCTGGAAAGAATTTTATAGGTCGCAGTCACCAAGCTTATGAGTGTGAAGTCGTTGAAAACCTGTGACCGTTTAGTCTTAAGGATCATGCATAAGAAGGTCGTGTTAATCACACAACATATTAATCATATCCAGTGAAATTTATGTCTGAAGGCCGTAAAATCCCAACCGATGACGTGTCACATTTTTTGGAAGAACTTTAGAGTGTAACTATCTATCTCCGACACCTTAGTACCATTGCAAGATTTAATAGTCGCAACATTTTCCTCTACACTGAAGTAAAGCTCTAATTGTAGAGCATGTTCCTATGAAAGAGTCTTGAAAGAGAGGGAGGCAATTTCGGTCTCGCCAGGCCGAGGGTCGAGAAAGCCGCTCCTCAGATTTAGTTCGCCTCAGTAACCCAAATGCTATTAATTAAGGTTCTATGGATGCTATTCTAAGCGTGGCGGTAGTTTGCAATCCAATGAAATAATTTTATGTTTTTTTCCTCATCTGATAGCCAAGGATTTCTTGATTTTTTTTCCAAATGGAGGCATACTACTTTACATTTTTCGGATGAGGAAGGTCTAGGTGAGTGATCTTTCGTAGAGCTCAAAATCTGTTAGAGCTTGAATTTTTGCTATTCCATCATATTTCCCCACTTTGTCCATTAATTCTCTAGTGGCAGTCTCAACGTTTCTAAAGTCGTCCTTGTTTCATTGTTTAATGGCCTGGCACATGAGTTTGAATTTCAGCCATAGGGTGTGGCTAATCTTGAACCGAGAGATCATCTCAAACTGCATGTACCATTAATTTGAACGATCTATTTTAGGGCTATAAATTGAAGAAGCGGAAGGGTTTAGGGCCCTATTCTATTGTTGGAGTGTGTAGGAAAATTGGGCAATGGTATGAAATCGTCCTAGCTAGAGCAAGTTGAGTTGAATTCCCTAGTTGTTCCAACATAGAGGGTGACAGTAAAAATATGTCAATACGGCTCGACCTAGAACACGACCCGTACCATGAATATAAATACAAAGAGAATATGGTTTAATCATGTTTATGTGGTTGAATAAAACTTACTTAGTTAATCGTTTCGCGTTCATTTCAAATTCGTCAAACCCATTTAATTAAACGAGTTGGGTAGTGTTAGAAAGACTAACCTTATATGCGGATTACGTAACAAGATCGACGTGTCGTTCCTTGCCCACAA
>JAYMTP010007498.1:0-10939 GCA_036897365.1 Geranium brycei | reverse complement strand
CGAGTTTTATATTTGGGTGTACTTATGTGAGAATGATGTATAGTTGGGTGTACTTATATGTAATTACCCCTAAAATATATGTTTTAATTTTATTTACATGTCACCAAATATGTTCACATCTGTATGTATGTAGGTGCACACAAAGTTATGATTAAAGGCGGGGAGGACAAGATACTCACCCAATACCTAGTCAGAACTCGATAGAGATGCTTTAGCTAAAAAGTGAACTACTTTGTTCGCTGACCTGCAATTAAAAGAGACGGCAGCTGAAACACATATTGCTAAAAGCGTTTTACAGTCATTAATGATAGAACTACTGAGAGTCGAACCTCGCACGAGATTGAGAATGCCTTCCACCACTGAGAGATAACCGAAGGCGACGATAACACGAGATATGTCGGACTGGAGAATACAGGAGATCGATTCTCGAATACTGATAGCTTCCACCAACTCCGGGCTCGTATTGTTGTAAAAACATAAACTCTTGGTTGCGACCGGGTGACCAAAAGCATCACAAACTACTAACCCAACTCCATAAATATATACTGACCGGTTCAGAGCACCATCTACATTCATAATGTTTTTCCACGATACTTTTGTCGTTGCTCTGAATTAAGGATACAAGATCTTATGTTCAAGCAAATTTATGAATGTTTTCGAGATTCGAGCTGCTAAGTATATATATTAAAGAAAAAATTGCACATTAATACATCTAAGTATCAACGATTTTCATTTTATTATATCTATTTTTTTTTAACTTGTGCAAAACCTAACTATCTACGGATTTAACTTTAGTTAGGATACCGCACATGATAAGAAGAAAGTTATGTATAATGAAGTGAAAATCGATGGTATTTAAGTGTACTAAAATGCCATTTTTCATATATTAAAAAGCAATGAGAAGGTCTATATTGTATTTTTGATATAACATGTCTCCTAATGTGTAAGGTCCGTTGAGATGAGATAGGCTAACAATTATTCTCGTTGAGAACATCCAAATAATATATGATAATGTATCTCCAAGTTCAAGTGTATAAATGTGCAAGTCGAAAATAGATTAAACTATGAAATTATATTAAGCATAATTCACTTAAAAGGTATAATATGTGAGATGATATATATTTCAAGTTATAACAAATATGCATATTCTTTCAACTTGAGACAACAACATTTGAGTTTAAATTTGAGGTTTTAGTTTTTATTTTCATCTCTTTCTTTCATATTTCGATCATCTTAGTTGCTGATAAAAAATATATTTAGTTTAAAGTTGTAGGGATACAAGATGTTGGCAACATGCTTGAATTGTCTAACCCGAAATTCTTGTCATCAAGCACATGTGGCCTAATTGATAAGACATTTGACTTATAGTCAAGGGATTGTGAGTTCAAGTCTCATCGGGCGTGCTTTTACATTGTAATTATTTAATTTTTTATGAGTCTGGTCCAATCTCGAACTCTCAGAATATAAATATATAACCGGAGTTATTTAAAAAAATATATATAATCACCACAAATAAAAATCAACCAAAAATTTAAATCATATAAATTAGATCATGATATGATATAATTAAAAAAACATACATATTTCACAGAAATGAAATGCGAAAATAAAGTTGTGTACCAACCATTCTCATACCCAATGCTGATTATGTTCATTTTGAGTCAAGTCCCAACAAAATGGAAGCACGACGAAAATTACAGGGGTAAAAGCGGTATTTCAATCAGTAGCCATTGGCCCATTGTGACTAAAACACGAAATCCACCCAACAAGAGATCGCCACGTGCACTCAGATGCCGACACGTACTTTTTACGTACTGTCAGTACAGTTTCCAGCGTCACGTAACGCGCGTCGAGTGGCGCGTGTGTATTTTCGCGCCCGTCAAGTTGAGTAATGGATCGAGAGTTCACATTGGCGAATGCAGATCCAACGGTGAAAAAACGACCACGTGGAACGGCAATTAGCCTATAGATTTGTATACTAGTCTCAGTTTCGCTGTTTCCATGATCCGCACTACTACACGGAGACAACAGCTGCTAAATACCGAAAATACCCTCTATACGTTTCCTCCAAGATTGCGCCAGCCTCTAGTAATAAGAGGGACAGTATTGTAAATTGGCGCAATCAAATCTACTATAATTACATGGATCGAGGGTTCACATTGGTGAAAGCAGATCCAACGGTAAAAAACATGACCACGTGGAACGGTAATGAGCCTAGATTTGTCTACAATTCTCCGTTTCGCTGTTTCCATAATCCACACTCCCACACGGAGACAATATCTGCTAAATGACGAAATTACCCTCTGCAAGTCTCTCTAAGATTACTCCTCTAGCATGGTAATAAGAGGGACATTATTGTAAATTGGAGCAATCAATGACAGATCCACTTACCGACATAAGAAGAGGTCGGCAACTGTCGGCCGGTGATCGGGGAGACATAATCGGCTTAAAATAGTAATAAAAATAAATATATTATTATTCCCTCCAAAAAATAATAAAAATATATTAATATTTTACCTAAATTATATTTGTTTATTTTATTTTAAAACTATTTTGTTATATTCCTCCAGATTTTCGCCCCCAAATTGTCGCTGCTCATTTGTCTTTCGCTCAGCTCTGATTTTGAACTGGAAAAATCTAATTCGTGATTAGATGTGAATGTTACAGATTTCATAAACCCTAATTCTCTGGTTCATTCACTTCTGTGCTCTCGTCGACGCAATTCTATGAAGCTTCGTTGATCGATGCTTGTGCTGATTCCTTCGTTTTCGGTACTGTTTTTTCTCAATCGTATCGATTTCGGATTCAAATATTGCTTGTTCTTGTGGAGTTTATCGATTTCTATGGCTTAATTGGTTTGGTTTCTTTTGGGGGAATTTGCTGGGGTTCGATTTCCGCTTTTGGGGTTTTCACTTTGGATGGAAGTTTTTGGGTTTGGGTATATTGTGTTCAGGAATTGAATCTGGAATTGCTATTTTTGGGTCGATTTGTTATTTTTAAGTTGTGTAGTTTCTGATTTTGGAATTGTATCAGCTGATGGTGATCGATTGTGTCCTTTACTTTGTCGTAGATCTCAGTTATGTGGTCATTTTCAAGTTTTTTAGTGCTTTGGGAAAATGTCTTAATCGTTTTTTCAAGGTTTTTATGAGATTTCCTTTTGTTTTAATGTTTGTTTCTTATTATGAAGCTCTCAGTATTGTATGGTTTGATGAAATGTCCAAATCAAACTGCACTTTGGAGATGGTTTAATGTTTATTTCGTGGGTTTTTGGCAAAATGCTCTTCCTTTCTTGATTTTCTATTTTATAAGAGGTTTATGTGTTAATACTCTGTTTGGCTGTTAAGAAAGGTTTGGAGAGCATATAATCTTATTAATGTGCAGGAAGCTCGTGTTATGAATTAGAAGTAGGAGATTTTTTGCTACCACTTATATGGTTTTCTTATTCTTTTGTCTCTCAGATAATTTAACTTTGCATTTGAGAGTTATATTGTTAAAAGTTTGAACAATGGATATTGCTGAGCTTGAGGAAAATCTTTTTGCTGCTTGCGATGCCAAGGTATGTTATGATATATGGGTACAAATTCCGAATTTCGATTTTTCCCATTTCCCGTTATTTTATATATTTTGCAGTCAGAAAAAGAAAGTACGTGCTTATATATTTTTAAACCATTTAAATCTGTGAATATGGGTTTTGTTTCTAATCTTCACATAATTCTCTGTCAGCGTTTTCCGAAGAATAAACATGGTAAAATAAAGATAAAAATCATTATCCTATAGTGTAATTGTATGATGTATCTGTGCTACATTTCTAGCAACTTGTAGTTAGTTGGGTCTTGCCGGTTTTGTAAAATGAGCATATTCTTTTCACAATTCGTCGTATCAGACATTATTAGCTTAAAAGTTCCTCAATTCCTTATGCAGTTACACAGAGGTATGTGCAAGACATTCTCTGCAATATATTGCAAGATTTTGTCGGTTTTTCCTTCTTTGGAAGATGCACGGCCTAGAAGCAGATCCGGCATTCAAGCATTATGTTCCTTGCATATCGCTCTCGAGAAGGCCAAGAATGTTCTGCAGCATTGCTCAGGGAGCAGCAAACTGTACTTGGTAAAGGAATTATTATTATTTTTTTATCTTATGTTTCACAATTATTTTTCCAAAATGTTTTACTAACTTAAAATTTTCTATTATGCAGGCTATCACGGGGGATTCGGTTCTTTTAAAGTTCGAGAAAGCAATGTCTGGTCTTAAAGATAGCCTTAAGCGCGTTGAAGATATTGTTCCTCAGTCAATTGGCTGTCAGGTCGTTAATATTACATTTCTGAACTTGCAGTTGAATATGTGTTTATCTTTATTCGGTTTAGGTTCAATCTTCTCTGGATTATTAACATTAGCACCTTTGTGCTTAAACCGCTTTCAGATTGAAGAGATAGTTAATGAGCTTGAAGGCACCATGCTATCTCTTGAACCATCGGAGAAGCGAGTTGGCGATGAAATAATCACATTGCTCCAGCAGGGAAAAAAATTCGACAACTCTGTCGATTGTTCCGAGCTCGAATCATTTCATAATGCTGCTACCAAACTCGGGATCACCTCGTCGAGAGCTGCTCTAACCGAGCGAAGAGCTCTGAAGAAACTCTTAGAACGAGCTCGCGTAGAGGAAGACAAACGGAAGGAGTCGATCGTGGCCTATCTCTTGCACCTAATGAGAAAATACTCGAAACTATTCAGAAGTGAGGCCTCGGTCTCGGTCTCGGTCTCGGACGTTGACAACGATTCACAGGGCTCCTCGCCTCGCTCGCCAGCTGTACATTCCTCCGACGAGAAAATGATCCGCGCCTTTGATCGCCAGCTCTCGAAACTGAGTTCTTTCAATTTCAAGCCGAGCACGGCTCCACCGGAGGAGCTGAGGTGTCCGATATCGCTGCAGCTCATGTACGACCCCGTCATAGTCTCTTCGGGCCAAACATACGAGAGAGCCTGTATCGAGAAGTGGATTGGCGATGGGCACAACACGTGCCCGAAGACCCAGCAGGAGCTCTCGCATAACGCCTTGACTCCTAATTACTGCGTTAAGGGCCTCATTGTTGGTTGGTGCGAACACAACGGAGTTCCAGCGCCTACCGCTCCTCCCGAGCCTCTCGATCTCAACTATTTTCAGTTGGCACTGCCTGAGTCAGCAAATTCAAGATCAGCGGACAGCATCGAGTCCTGCAAGGATAGAGCGATCAAAATCCTCCCTGTAGAGGAAAACTTCATTACTGAGGAAGCTGAAGATTATGGAAAAGAAAATGTGCTTGGAAGTTACGAGGATTTTCTGAGTGTCTTAAACGGAGAGGAGAGCTTGGTGGAGAAGTGTGGAGTTGTGGAACGAATTAGGGTTTTATTAAAGGACGACGAGGAGGCTAGGGTTTTAATGGGCGATCTTGGGTTCGTTGATGCGCTGTTACGGTTTCTGGAGGCGGGTGCAGGAAATTCGGGCGTGGAGGGTGTTGGAGCCATGGCCCTCTTCAATCTTGCTGTTAGCAATAACAGGTTTGTCCTCTTATTGAACATTTTGGAGATCATTGACGTAAAATATTTCCTTTGAGCATGATATATAGTATGTGAAATGATAGGGCTTAGAATGACTCTTAGAAGTGAAAAAGCATTTGATCACTTCACTAGATTAATTTGCTTCCCTTTTTTTTTGCTCAGCATTTGCATCCCTTTTTTGAATAGTTCTTTTCTGTAGGCAGTGAATAAATTGTGTTCTTGGCTCTCATTTTCACTAGTTAGATGCTGTCTATTTTAAGGTTTATGTGACCGAGTGTTCCAAAACTCTCGGTAAAATCGAGTTGACTAAAGTTTAAATTTCGTTCTCGGTGGTTAGTTTTACTGGTTCTTACCCGGTCAAACTTGATCAGTTTTTACATATGTTCTAGGGATTATTAGGGTGAAATCACTCGTGGCGAAAACTAAGAATTGATCTCAGCCGTTGTATTAACAAAATAGAGGCCTAAAATTAAACCCCAGTTTAGTGAAAAATATGTAATTTTGTTGAATTCAAAAGTTGGGATGAGTTCCTAGTTTGCACTAGAGTATATGGTTTTCACCTGAATAACCCTCTATGTTTTGAAACTACTATATAACGTGCTTTTGTTTTAATTTATTAAGTTGTAAGAAAGTATAAAAATATTGTTATTTTGTCTTTTATGTGAATTATAAATATATACCTCCATTATTTTTGTCTTGCTGAGTTCTCTCTAATCCCGACTTTTAGAACCTTGTTGGGAGCAAACGCTCAACTAGTGTTATGAAAATCCCCGACTTGTCTGATTAATCCTCGATTAATCTTATATAATTCCCGATTAATCTTTCAACCCGATTTATTTTTCGATTAGTCCCATAAGGCCCTCTCCGCCCAACTGGCACATAGCGTTTTTCATTTCAGAACACTGCGGCTCAACTAATCATGTACTGTTTTTAATGCCTTAGTTTTGGTTATATAATGTTTTTATACATAAAATAACTTTTCTTCTGAACATTGTTTCAGAAACAAGCAAGCGATGCTAGCAGGAGGAGCAATTCCCATACTGGAGCAAATGACATCCAAAACCAACTCCCACAAATCAGCCACAGCGCTCTATCTGAGCCTCTCCTCCCTCGAAGAAGCCAAACCCGTCATCGCCTCCACCCAGGCCGTCACCTTCCTAGTACACCACCTCGAGTCCGAATCCGACCCCTCATCAAAACTTGACTCCCTCCATGCCCTATACAATCTCTCCACCCACCCGCCCAACGTCCCCAACCTCCTCTCCACCAACATAGTCACCGCCCTCCAGCGCGCGCTCCCGACGTGGCCCGAGAAGTGCATTGCCCTGATTCTAAATCTAGCCATGAGCGAGTCGGGGAAAAACGAGATAGGGTCAAACCCGAGCCTCATCAATGGGTTGGCGACGGTTTTGGATTCTGGGGAGGCGGGCGAGCAGGAGCGAGCCGTGTCGTGCCTTCTGGTTTTGTGCGACGGGAACGAGAAATGCTGTCGGATGGTTCTGCAGGAAGGGGTGATACCGGGATTGGTGTCGGTTTCGGTTTGTGGGACGGCGAGAGGGAAGAAGGAGGCACAGAAGCTTCTCGTGGTGTTCCGAGAGCAGCGCCAGAGGGAGCAACCCGTTACCGAGGATTGTTATGAGGTTGAGAACGTTGAAACGAGGGCGGGTTTGAAATCGTCGTCGGGGAGGAGCATGGGGAAGGCTTTGAGCTTCTTGTGGAAGAGTAAGAGCAATTCTTCTGTCAAGAGCTGCTCATGATATTTATACAATGATTATTTGCTGCTGCTTGATTTTTTATGTACATTTTTATGTGTTCTGTTTTGGGGTTTCGGAGGAGAGAAGAGATGTATAGGCCAATGTGATTACGTGGGGTTTTTGTAATTTTTCATTTGTTGATAGGTAGATTTATATGTATATGTATAAAATCTTTGTCGTCTCATCACTTGACAGAAAAAAAGAAACAGTTTGTGTACGGATTTGGAAATTTACTGAATGAGAAAATGAAAAGAAAATAGATAAGTTCTATTTGCAGATTCATTTATAAATTGGAAGTTCTGTTTGCAAATTCATTTATAAAACTCTCTTGCTTGTGAAATTAAATATGGTAATTGAATATGCAAGTTTTCTGGGAAAGTTGAGTGCCTAAGTTGGGTTTTATGAAAAAGAATTAGCAACGGTTATTATGAGATGTAGCTTGCACTTCAAGTTATGCCAAACACAGATTGCACAGCATAGAACCAAAAAGCTTCCACTGATACACAAAATTGAACTTTTTTATTTATTGCATTTCAAAATAAATGTAAGTTCCAGAACATTCCTTACACCAAAACAAGCCCAGAAGGAGAAGAAAAAAATAAACTCACAACAAGATCAATACAGATGCACAAAATTTACAAGCTATACAAAGTTTAAATCATTTGTGTTTGAAACAAAAGTTAGTTTCTCTTCTTCTTACTCTTTTGCTTCCTCTTTGGTGCTTGTTTTGGTTTTATAACCCAACCAGCCTCAAACCATTCCTCAGCTAAACTTCGCTTCACATTGCTTCCATTCTCGCCCATTCGGGTATCGTTTTCATTATTTTCGCGCTCTAGGATATCGCTCGCGCCAATTGACTGATCGTCCTTCAACGAAACCATGACTTCTTCGTAAACGGATCCGTCTGTGGCATCTGTTTCGTAGGACGATTCCTTTGCGACGTCTTCTTCTTTGTTATTTTCCTCGTCAGGCAGTTTTTCTGCAGTGATTTCTTCATTTTCTTCCTCGTGGGAAGGTTTTTTTGCTGTGATTTTTTCATTTTCTTTCCCATGGGACGGTTCCTTTGCAGTGCATTCTTTTTCTGTATTGGACGAGGTTTCTGCCACTTCACTCGCAACCTTTGGAGTGACCTTTTCGTCCTCTGCCCTCTTGTGAGGCGACTCTTTTATTGGGCCCACGACTGAATAGTCTTTGATGTTTTTCAAATAGTTTTCTTCATCCACATTAATTTCCTTTTCCTCGGAGGATGACGATTCTTTTGTCGCGACGTCTTCTTTATTATTTTCCTCGTGGGGCAGTTTTTCTGCAACGATCTCTCCATTTTCTTCCCATTGAGAAGGTTCATTTACATGATTTTTTTTCCTATCAAATGATTTTTTTGCCATTTCACCCACAACCTTTGCGGACCCCACAACAGAATAATCTTCATTGCTTTTCATGCAGTATTCGTCTATCGCAATTTCCTCTTCCTCAGTCTTTCCCGAGCCCAGACCCACCAAACCCGACAACAGAAAATTCAACCACGCAACGACACTCATCAACACACGCTCCAGGAACGGGACCCGAGAGACACATTCTGGAAACTCGCCCCAAAACCCGTCGAACTTTCCGGGAAGAGTCTCCATGACCCGAACAAGCTCGTCGATCTTGTTGAAGACACGATTCGATGGAGGGTAAATGGAGACGAGGTTGTCTTCACAAGCTAATAGATAATCGTCAACCAAAATCAGGGTTGCTAGAATCAGATACTGAAGGGCGGAGAAAATGGGAGAGGCCAATGTGCCTAGAATGGCACTCCTTTTGGCCAATGTGCCTATGGGTCCATTGTGCTCTTTAGCTTTTTGGGAGGTTTTGCGAGCAATTGCTAAGAATGAAACCGCACATGTGTGCAGTGGACGTCTTCTGGAACTCATTGTACGTGTTTCCCCAAGATTCCTAACAGATCAAAATTCGATTCGTTACCAAATTTGAAACAAAATGAGGGAAAATGATAAAAATGTGTTGTATAGTAGCACACTTTTCAATGTGGTGTTTTATACTTTGTTAGTGACAAAAATATGCCGTTTTATTTTTTAATTTTTTTGTGCAAAATGTGTGTATTTGTACACAAATAACGAAATTACCTTTAATTAAGATTTAAAAAAAATCAAGGCAATTTTGTGTTTTTGGTACAAATACACCCATTTTGTAAAAGGAAATCAAAGCTCCCATTATTGTGTCGTCATTAACAAAACACACAACACCAAAAGTGTGATACTAACACTCTTTTGTCATTATTGCATGACCTAAAGATTATGAATATCTCATAAAAAGAAAAGAAAACCAATGTTATCAAACAATGAGAGCACAACTATTACTCAATTTTATAGAAGCATATTAAGGAGAATCACTGGGAAAAAACATGACATTTACAAAAACCCAATTCAAAAATCAGAACCAGAAGATGCATATTGAAGATGAACATGGAAGCATATTAAGGGTTATATAGATTATCACTGGAAAAAAACACAGCATTTACAAAAATCCAATTAAAAAATCAGAACCAGAAGATGCAGATTGATGGTTATACAGATAATCACTGATAAAACCTACGAATTTACAAAAACAAACAATCAAATTCAAAACAGAAGATAATATATAAAACACAAAATAAAATTCACATTAACCCATTTCAGCAATCGAAATGTGATTTATTGTATTATATTCAGCAATCAAAATTTTTTACCTTTGGTGATGAAAAAGGCACCTTTGGAATCCAAGTTCTTCTTGCAAAAAAAGAACGAAGGATTCCCAAAAAGAAAACGGGGACTGATAATCTGAAAAGCCAAATTGAATAAATATTGAAAAAAGTTTGAAGCTAATAATAGAAATTTAAATCATGAAAATTTAACACCATGAAAACGGGAGGCGGAGAGATGCTGACAAATGAACGACACTTGCAGATTTTAGTGGTAATGGAGAGAAATGTTGCAAATTAGTGTTTTTCGAATTTCAATAATATATATATTATTGTTAGAGTATAAAACTATAATTGATCCTTTAACTATTAGTTTAAGCTTTTAATTGAGTTGGTCCTCTAATATGGTATTAAAACTTGTACCTCTCGGACATGAGTTCGAATCTCAAGATATGCAAAAATTTATTTATATTAAACTCTCTCTTTTATATTTGTTAAAGGCTCTATTCTTATTCTAAATGTGCCTCCATAAATCTCATCTTCTCAAAAGCCCCATCCAAACCTCAAAACGGGCTTGTCCGTGAGGGCGCGTGTTAGAGTAGGGGTGAGCATGGGCCGAGTTGGACAGTCTGTGACTTATTTTTGGGCCCAACTCGGACTCAACGGGTTGACCATTTTCATGTCCATTCTCGACCTATGAAGAGTGTTGTCCGTTGGATAAGTGGGCGGGTTGAGCATAGACGGGTTCCGGCTTAGTCCAGCCCGTCCATAACATTAAAAAATAACATATGGTACACAAAAATTGATTGCAAAAATAAATTATGTACACAAAATCATATTAAAAAATTAATACTTCAATATCACAAAAACAGATTGTCAATAATTTCAGAGTAATTTATATGAAAATTGTGGTTTTCAAACTTGTTTGCTAAAAAAAACTTAAAATGTCCCTTTCAAAATTAGTGCGTGTTTA
>JAYMTP010007497.1:0-10939 GCA_036897365.1 Geranium brycei | reverse complement strand
AACAACGCTTGTGATTGGTTTGGACGGTTTGTAAAAATTTCAAAGTTTGTAGAGGAAGGCATCCCCGTGTATATATATATATATATATATTGATTTGCTCTACTATTATCAATTTACTCATAGATGAAAACAACAAAGCACAGCACAATATATTAATACCAAAATGTGGGATTGCCGTTGGGAGGCCACATGAGGTCGGCGAGGTTTTGAACATTTTGAGAGTTGAGAGCATCGGCCATTCCCATGGCCTCGTACAGAGGCGAATTGGGCAGATCCGCCACGTACCCATCGAACGGAGTCTCCGAAGTGAAGCGACGCTTTGTCTCTTTTGGGAGGTCGAACAAGTCCCGAAGTGAGTTGAAGAAACAAGAGTCTTGCTCCGGAGACATGGCACTGCAAATGGCCCTGAAGCTTCCATATTGTTCAAGAGCCCCCACCACTTGCTTCCTGGTCAACCCCCACCCGCCACTTCCTCGGCTCGTCTCATCCAAGTCTATTGTCGGAAGCTCCATTGGTGTGGCTTGTTTCTTCATAGCCGTTGCTCTTATTTATAATGGTTCCAATATTTTCTGCCATGCCCTTCAACGTACTATATTTTTCCATCTTGTCCTTGATTCTTTTAGTTTCTTGTTTTTAAGCCCTATTATTGGACTACTCAACATACATGTGACTGCTCCACTGTCACTGACCAGTGACCATCATATAATAAATTACCCGATTACCGAATTATTGCAGGAATCTTGTTCATGATATATACGGGAAATCATATAATAATGGATTTGTTATGGTTTTTTAAGAAAAACAGTTTCTAAATGCTCTTGTGCTATTAATTATTGCTGTACATAAAAAATAGAGAAGATTAATTAATATTATGTCATTCCCACAGTTCTGAACAATAAATTAAAAATAATATATAAAACACCACAAACAGTACATTAATTAAATTAAATTACAAATAAATTTGTAGATTCACCAATTTCTGCAGATTGTACGTTGGACTATGGTTAATACGAGCTATATGAAAATAAATTCAAAATTCCCAGTTCAACGATTTGAAGTTTTTCCATCTATTCCTTCAAAGACTTTGCATTTGCATATGGTGACTACGACTTCTTATTCAATCAATGTTGTGGGCAAATGAGGCATTGCACAACGCTAGTGCTTAAGGAGCTCCTGAAATCAGTAAGGACTCTCCCTCCCATGTTAAAAGTGCACTCCCAATAAACAGTAAATATAGGAATGAACAAGATATCTCGAGCCATTCTTGAAATGACCGGATATCAATGGTCATTTTTAATTCCGAATATAATTTCGTCATTTGTTGTAAAAGAAAATACATATATTTTGTGTGAAAAAACAAAGTTCACATCACTTTCTCGTAAAAATGTCATAATAGTATAGAACATATTTTTACCATTTTTCCTGAAAAATTGATATAATTACCCAAAAGATAACAAACGATCCTCTTTCTTATTGAACACAATGCTATTAGTAACCCAACATAAGAACAAGGGATCCCTAAAAGCAACATACATACTATGAAATTAAACAACAACCACTTAAGCACGAGGACCTTGAAAGAGGAAGTCAAAGAACATAATGGGTAGTCAAGGAATATAATTTGTCTTAGTACGATTCCTAATTTGATCCATGTGGAAGTCGACCCAGATTCAAACCGGAAATTACAAATATACTTGATTGACTAATAGGCGCTTCGCATCCTCCATCAACAAACAATGATTTTAAGTGATTTACAACTATTCAAAATTTTAATGATAGAAATATTATAGATAATAATTTATTGATATTAATATGTAAATTAAAATATGAGAAAATTATTTATATAGGTTAGAGATCAAACTAAATTAAAAAGCTAAGAATAATAGAAAACCCTAACTATTAAGCATTAAACAATAAGACTAAACTGAGAAAATCCTAACTACTAAGCATTGAAATGTAGTATTGATATGAGTCATATTACAATTGAGAATATTTTTAGAGGCTTAGGTTGAAGTTGGATGAGAATGTGTATTAATTTTTTTTATAATTGAATAATGATTTTGGTGTTTTAGGACTTTTAATTTTGAGTTGCTCTAACACAACTTACACAATAGACGGTAAGTAACGGAAATGGGGTCTTTTCCTCACGAGACCTACGCATGGGGTTTAACTTTTTTACGAAAATTCTAAACTGTTAAAACTCTGTACGTGTAGTGAATTGCATCAACAAAATTGTTGGGTAGGTATTTGAAATTGATTCATTTGTATGGATATTTCTTTGCAATTAATCTATCATATTTTAATAGAAAAGTTACACATTGTCATCCCAACTAAGGACCAACTTCAAAATTGAATAGTTAGCTACACTAACAGATTTGAAATGGACACATGATAAATATTTAGATACAAAATGTTAATTTCTAAAATGAAAAGACAAAAATGTCGTTGATCAGATTTCAATTTTTCAAAATCATGTCACTCATGTGTGTTTGGGTTTTTGAGTACCGGAGAATCTTCGCCGACGCTAGATTCGACCTCCGACTGCTCCAACCGGTAGAGGTATATGATAGCTCATGGTGGAGCAATTGACTGCAGATCAATAGATCATCGGTTCGAACCTGATTGAGCCCTTTAATATCTCAATCAACAACAACAATTGACCAAATAGATTCTTGAAAGAAAAGAAGTCAAAGGGCATAATGGGTAGTGAGAATGGGGAGAGACAAGTCAGCTTTAGAAACATACAAGCTCTTAAACACATTAAGCAGGCCCATTCGGTCAAAGGGCTTGAAAAGCCGAGGATGGTCGTCATCGACAAGATCACTTGGGGCCTCAATTAGGCCTTTCTCGGATGCAAAAAGCCCAATACAGTACCTGGGCTTATACCCACTTATCCTCACCCTGTGTAGAGGATTGTGTATCCTCCCATTGCTCCATCCCTGTATTGCACACACAACAGTTTTAAATTTTAGTTGCTGATAATCTAAATAATACACTAGATCAAAACTTTGGTAATTTTTTTTTGAAAATGATTAATACAAGATTTGAAATGAATTAAGTGGAAAATTGTTAGAATATTTCTCATATTTTATATTTCTTATATTTTATTCCTATTCTGGATTATTTTTATTTTATTATGTATTAGGGTTTCTATTTAGTTTGGTAGCCTATATAAAGGGCTCTCCCCTATTGTATTTTACACAACTACTAATAATATCAATTATATTATTCTACGCTATTTCTATCAAAAATAAATATGAAAACCGAACAATAACTTGTAGACATGAAGTTAAACTGTGAATCAAACTGTAACTCGATGACCAATTAAGCTAATGTTACATAAAGGAGAAGTGTAACCGTCATTTTCACTTAAATTAAACTATGAATTAAAATGTAACTCATGATTTGAATTATGTTCGAACCATTGAATCAATTAAGTTAATGCTATCGAAAGGAGTATAAAGAAAACTTACAAGGAATAATTCACCAGCCATAACAACGAAAGACGAACCCGAACAGTTGATTTCTGTAATCCAATGATCACCAGACTTGGTCTTAACTTCGAGACCTTGGACCCCATTATCATGGAGGATGGTTATAAAGTCGTTGTCATAATGAGAAATTGCTCCTAGTTCTTTGGCCTCGGTCGACATGGGAGCTCCATACTTAATGAGTCGTGCAGAGTTGTCTATGGCTTTATCATGTGCCTCAAAATATTTGTCCACACCATAAGTTTCGAACACCATTCTCCTTATCATTTTGTTCAGATCCTCCATCGTTTTTGTGTGCAGACGATAACACTCACTGCAAGTCCATTTAATCAAAAGTGAAAACAGTTTTATACGGGAATCACGACATAATCACTCGTAATTTCTAAAAAAAGAAAAGAGAAATATACTCAAACTTTAGTGTTACATGCTATCACTACACTAGAATTCACATCGGTGGCATACCTCAAATTGGTGCACCGTTGTTATTTCTAGGGGTGGACACTTTTTACCCCAAACCTGTTCTAAATAGAGATCTAAACTGAAAATTTGAGAACCATGTATATTGGGTTGGATTTGGGTTTGAAAATCGAGAACCAAATAAAAAAGGTTCAAGTTTGAATTTGAGAGTGTAGAACTGTCGGGTAACTGGTTCAGAATAAAACCAATTTAGGAGTTAGTTTTATTTGGTTTTTAGACTTTATATTGTGATTGGGTTGTATTAATTTTATGATTGTTTGCAAATCTTCACTTTTAGTTGTACGCGGTTTTCGTTAGTATTTTTGATATTTGTGATTTAATTATTTTTGCCTACAAAGAAGTTTAATTTTACCATAAATTAAATAATGTTTAAAGATCACAATTAATCGAGTCCAACAGGATGAAACCAAATTGTTGTTTCCAACATTTTAGTTCAGATTTGAGTCTCTAAAATTGAGAAGTAGCATTTCCCAATACCCAATCCAAAATTAAATAAATAATTTTTTTTAAAACAAACAACAAAATTACAATGTTTGCAATAAACCCAACCAAAACTCAACAAAAAATTATATTATACAACTATTTTGCAACTATTAATACTTATCTTATTGTTTTCCTACAAAAAGAAAAGAAAAAGAATTGGGTACGGGTTGAGATACATGTCAACCCTTACCCGCCTCGTATCCGCAAAAATACCCATTACACATTTGTTTTCCAATAACCCCGTTTCGATTGGGTCGAGAACATTGGGTATCCATCTGATTCGGGTTTTTTTACTATCCCTATATTTATAAAATTTGACTATATTGATTTGCTTGAGTATTATAACAATTTAATATTCAAATTAACAACAAAGCATAGCAATATATTACCAAAACGTGGGATTGCCGTTGGGAGGCCACATGAGGTCGGCGAGTTTCTCAACTTTTTGAGAGTTGAGAGCATCGGCCATTCCCATGGCCTCGTACAGAGGCGTAAAGGGCAGATCCGCCACGTACCCATCGAACGGAGTCTCCGAACTGAACTGGCGCTTGGTCTCTTTCGGAAGGTCGAACAAGTCTTGGAGTGCACTAAAGAAACAAGAGTCTTGCTCTTGAGAAATGGCACTGTAAATGGCCCTGAAGATACACTCGGCTACAAACAAACCTTCAAAAAAATGTCAAAACTCATGTAGAACTGTTGGATCTGAGACGCGTGTTATCTCAGCGTGCGACACATGGTATGGTCCATCATATTCTACAACATTGCACTACATGTTCTATATGGTTTCAATTTTGCACAGATCCATCATGTTTTATAACATCACATTACATGTTCTACATGGTTCTACAACATTGCACTACATGTTCTACAGTTTTGACGTTTTTTTAGTTTGTAGCTGATTTTGCCTCATTTGAATCCTTATTTAAAATATTATTTAGGGTACATATACTTTTTCATCTGGGTGGTTTAAAATATTTTTTTAATTTTGCAGGTCATGATCTGAACCTGAATTTTTTTCCTTACATTACTAACACCGTTATTTTATTTAAAAAAAAGACTAAATTGCCCATATTTATTTTTAAATTGACACGACTTCAGGTTCCGGAAATGGGACTTCGAACTGCGGCAACCATCGGAAGATATTACTCTCCTTAGCCTCTCTGGCTGTGGTTTGACGGTCAGTGTTTCTAATACCATGTTTCTACTATTTTCTTCTAATTATATTTATCATTGATAAATGATAATTTATTGATTAACGAGTGAGCAAAGCCACAAGCAACAAAAAAAATTTAACCAAAATTTAACATAATTCTCTGATACCATATGAAAGTGCATGAAATGTTTGATTGCATTTCTCTTATTACCAATCCAATATATAGAATACAATATGTAACGGTAGGAATATAAAGAGGTACAAATAATGGAGAGTTAATACAATTTAAAGCACAATAACACACAATAATTATAAAGGTATCTAACACTTTTCTTATAGCAATGGTTTGCTAACTATGTTAATTACATTTATATGCTTAAATGTTTAATCCGCCTAATAACTGCAGGAAAGTGTATTCACGAGCTCTTGTATTTTTCTTGGTTCAATTCAAGGATGTAATTGTTAGAGTTGAACAGTATGTGAACCATTGAAGTTGAAGAGGCTGAAGCCATTTCATTTCATCTCCCTTCAATTTTTCATTTTGCTTGATATTTTTTTCATATTCTTCCAAGATTAGTATAAATATGTACTTCACTCGATCAATAACAACATGATATCTGAGCAATACTGGTATCAGAACATTATGGTATCCCTCGAACAAAAACAATATTTTAGTTCTTTACATTGTATCAGAGCAATACCAATCTTAGTTTCTATCTCTGGAAAATTCTCGATTTGCCCACTCGTCAATGATTTGTGATTCCGACGGGTGGGCAGGGCAAATTAAATTGCTTCTGCACTGTTCCCGGCCGTTCTGTGACAACGAGATCATTGCCGGAAACTCCTCCACCGGTTCCCCCCAAGCCGTCGCTCGCGGTCCACCTCCGATCCGCTTTTCGGGCCCCGGTAAATGTCACCGTCAACCCATCTATTTCTCGTGAGCCTTCTACTCAACCCTGGCAAGGCGCGACCATGAACTCGCCCATGGCGTCGATTGCCACCGGAGTCATGCTATGTTCGTTCCCGTATCGCCGACATCGCCAAATCGGCCTAGCAAGTTTCGAACTGCACGAAGGCTTCCCGCTTGCCAACCACCTTCAATAGTCGCTCCACGAGCTCTGGTTGTTATCGCATTGAAATTCTGGTCAATATGTACCAAATTCACCATCAAATCCAAGATTTACATCGTCATGGATTACGTCCCCAACGGCTCCGTTGAGCTCTCTGTCTCAGCAGGCTTCGACGAACCACGTTCGATCGTCGATCCACGAGCCGCAATAGGTGTCACCGTCGGATTCGAAGAAAGGTGCTCCAACAACAATCCAGAAAATGGTGCACGGATACTGTTCACCCAAAAAAATCATAACTTTTTTTAAGTAAAGCTTAAGACTTGTCCGGGACTGCCTCCATGAGCTACTCGGCAAAATCATAACCCTATATTGCAAGACGCCATAAAGACGAAGATTTAGAGAGTAAAACGCCAAAGAGCCGAAGTCGTAGTGCGTAAGATGCCAAATAGCCAAAGTCGTAGAGCGCAAGACACCAATGAGTCAAAGTTGAAGAGCGTATATGACACTATAGAGCTGAATCCAAAGAGTGCATATATGTTGCCGTTATCATTAACTTACTTCGGGAACGGCTCCACGAGCTACTCGACAAGTTGAGCATTACTAACGTACATACTCCAGCTCTATTGCATAGCCAAATAAGCCATGACTTTAGGCCCAATTATAAAAAAAGGCCCATTTTCTTTTTGAAAAACTATTTGTTTGACTGTTTCTCAAAATTTAAAATAAGAAATATATTTATGTAATTTAAATAAATAAATTTTTATCATCACAAATAACACATAAATATTCTACCCAAATAATTATATATACTTACAAAATACATATTTTTGTATAAAGCAATTTATTGTTTGTGAAATTTATATATTTTGAGATATTGATTAAGATCTAAAATTTTAGTAGTCTCATAAGAAAAAAAAACAAATAAACAAAATTCTAGTTAAACTTAAGTATAACTATTTTTTTCTCAAGTCAAGACTCCTTCTAACTCGAGGTTAGTATAAACTAAAAAACTGTTTAAAAACTAAGTTGTAATCCATATCATATTCTCAACACATAACATTTGCTTTAAGAAAAATAATCTTCGTCAAATTGAAATATACTTTATATCGCTTTATTTTTAAGAGTGCCTAAATAATTTTTTACTTTAAGCCTCAAAATAAATTGGGCCGGCCCTAAGGAGAGTATTGAAGTTGAAGCTCTTTCATTTTATCTTTCTCTAACCTTTTACTTTGCTTTGTATTCTTTTCATATTCTTCTAAAATTAATATAAATATGTACCTCACTCAATCAATTAAATGTTCACAATATTTTAATTCTTTATGTGAAGCAAAATATAAAATGAGAGACCAAGATGATTTTCCCACAAAAGATTGATTTTATTTTGCTGCAATTTAGCGTACTTAAATGGGAAATAAACATTAAATCTTTTTTTCAAGCATAAATAAATTAAGAAACGGAAAACATGAAATAAAAATATATAATAAAAAAGGAAATGGAATCCCTCATAATCTCTCGAGCATGCCCATCATCGATCTTCAGATATTTTATTGTATTTTAATATACTAACCCACGTGGGTTCATAAATTAGTGGTAGAGCAATATCTTTCAAAAACAATTCATTAGACCGATATCTTTTGTGTGATTATTTAAAATCCACTCTGTAAACATGTCTATTCAAATCAATCTCTATCTATATTCCCTATATTTAATTAAGGGGTAATTTTAGATGAGACACTCAAAAATTTTCGAATTTTGCATAAAATACTAAGTTTTTATTTTAATTTATGAGGTTACCAAAAAAAATTTTGTCTTGCCATTATTACCAAAATACACTTTGATTTATCATTTAATATTATTTTCAGCTTAAATGATTAAAATGTCTTTTTGAATTTCAAAATTTTATTCAATTTGCCATCCAAAGAAAGTGTTCTTCCAATCCATTCATATTCGTTCATATATTCATTCATGGATCGGAGGAACACTCTCTTTGGAACGAACATTAAATGATAAATATAAAATTTGATGGTCTATTTAGTATGATATTATATAGATCCCTACGCTGGCGACGAAGTCTTGGTCGCCAGAGTGACTGTCGAGAGTTTCGTTGTCGCTGTCGGATGTACTGAGAGGTTACAGAACGAGGGCAGAGTGTTGAGAATATAAAAGTCCCACATTAAAAAAATATGAAATCAAAGGGATGTATATAAAGGAAAGCGTCAAACCTAACTAATAAGGTTGAGCTTTTAGTTGTGGAGCCCGACTCGATATGTACAATTCAATTTTACACAGAGGTATTGGAAAAAAAATGGAGGAGGATGTAAAGGTGAAGCAGTTTAAAAAGAGGGCTTGGAGGAAAGGTATAGGTTTTTCTCAGTGATGGATTATAGAATCATGATTGAACTAAATTTGAAGTCTTTAGGTTCAATAGTCATGCTTGTGCTTGATAAATTAGTGTGTATTTTACACCTATGAATAAGATATGTATTTGTTGATCATATGCTGGTTATATGAATTTGACTTGTATCTGGAAACATGCTTGGGAAAGAAATTGGAAGAAACAAATAGCTTATGAGGGATAAACATTGAATACTAGCTGATTTGATAATTTATCAATGGAATTTCAGTCAATTCAGCTGAAAATAATATTAAATAATAAATCAAACGGTGTTTTGGTCATTTTAGAAATTTAAAATTCAAAAACTCAACGAGTTAGTAACGGTGAGACAAGAAAAATTTTGGTGACCTCAAAAATTAAGATAAAAACTTGGTAACCTTTATGAGAATCGAAACTGTTTATGTGACCTATCTGCAATTATCCTTTTAATTTAATGTTCAGAATATATCATATGTAACAATAAATATCAATAATTTCAATAGTAATTCAATGTTTACGAACATTTTTTTTCTCAGACTATATTACATATGAAATATGACAGGATATTAATAGAGTATAGTAAACAACTTGGTGAACCCATTGGGAGGGATGTTGAGGATTGTGGATAGAAAAATCTAATATGTTTCGTAACGATCATGCTTGTTGGCCGAGTGGTCTGTCTGCTCGTTCTTAAGTCATATGCAACGTTCAATGACGTCGAGCTTCTAATGGGTAGATATGATTAAATAAAATAAAAAAACAATACCTAACCAAATATATTTTTGAAAGAAAAGAAGTCAAAGGGCATAATGGGTAGTGAGAATAGGGAGAGACATGTCGGCTTTAGAATCAACTTTGCTCTTGAGTACATTAAGCAGACCAATTCGGTCAAAGGGCTTAAAAAGCCGAGGATGTTGGTCATCGACAAGCTCACTTGGGGCCTCAATTAGGCCTTTCTCGGATGCAAAAAGCCCAATAGAGTACCTGGGCTTGGGCCCACTTGTCATCACCCTGTGCAGAGAACTGTGTACCCTCCCATTGCTCCATCCCTGTATTGCATGCGCACACCCAATTTACCAATATCTATAAAAAAAAACACTTTATAATTAAAGCCCCAATTTAAATCTTAAATAAATATAATTTTAAACTTTAATTGCTGAAAATATAAATCAAAACTTTGGTAAAACAAATTTGAAAATGATAATACAATAAGATTCAAAATGAATTTACATGTGAAAAATCAATATGAAAACCGAACAATTACTCATGGATATTAAGTTAAAATGTGAGTCAAACTGTAATTCATGATTTACATTGATAGAAACAATGAGAGATTTATTATTGATGCATGATTATGATGTACAAAAGACCTCTATTTATAAAAGGATTAAAGAACTCTAATACACATGAGAAAAGAAAACCCTAATATAAATGAGAAAAAGAAACGATGGGCTAACCCTAATATAATCTAACATAAATGACCACTTAAATTAAGGAACATAAAGTGTAAGGTTGAGCCGGTCCGGTTCACGGTTAGGATAGCTAAAATGAAATCATCATTTTCAACTAGGTTAAGTTAGTTCGCCGTATTGATCATTAACTCTTAAAAATAATACTGTAGTGACGTGAAAAAGTATTATACTACCCCGTAATGAACATGAATTATCCTTAAATTAAACAATGAATCAAATTATGTCACGATTTGAATTAAAACTATTAGACCGACTAAGTTAGTGTTATCGAAAGGAGTATAAAGAAAACTTACGAGTACTAATTCACCGGCTATAACGATAAAAGATGAATTTGAACCGTTAATTTCTGTGATCCAGTGATCACTAGACTTAGCCTTAACTTCGAGACCTTGAACCCCATTTTCATGGAGTATGGTTAT
>JAYMTP010007496.1:0-10939 GCA_036897365.1 Geranium brycei | reverse complement strand
CAAGATCCAACCTAAAGCTCTGATACCATGAAAGTCTTTATTAATTGAATACTTGATGATGAAAATGCATATCACACCTCTTTATTTACAGAGAAAACATATGAAACTCTAATTGTCAAAGTTTACTAAACATGCCATAAACACATGGATGGGCTTGGGTCTATTCTAATATTTAAATTTTTAAAAAATTTAGTGGATAAAAATTATTTTGACAAGCGAGTTTGAAAAATAAAATAATATTTGAATGTATTAAAATTAAAAACTTTAAATTTCAAGTGTATCAAACTTTTTATTTCTGTTCGTGTAAAAAAAGTGGACCCTCTCTAAACTGCAAGTGATGTGTGATGGTAATCATATCCACAAGGAACCCAATCCAGCCAACACACATCACTACACACACGGCCCGCGAAATCTCAAGGAGAGAAATGTCGCCTTTCTATCTCAAGATTGCGCCTTCATTTCTCGCGTCACCACCTACCTCTCGCCATTGTCTCCGCCGTCCCGTGGAATCGGCTCGCCTCTCTCCGGCGCCGAACTCGAAACCAAAGGGTTGCGATTTTAGTTTTAGTTCCGTGAAGAATCTGGTGCTCTCTGGAACTCTCGCGATTGGATTATCCCTCTCAGGCCAGTACTCGATCTAGTCATTTTAGTGAATCAGTTATGATCCAGATTCGGTGAGTCAATTGTGAAAGGTTGTTTTGGGTTTTAGGGGTTGAATTCGCAGAAGCAAAAGTTGGGGTTAACAAGCCGGAATTGCTTCCTAAAGAGTACACCACTGTGATTGATGTTGCTGGCTTCCTCTCTGATGGCCAGGTTTGCCTCTTTTTCCCTTCTGAAAATGGTTTAGGTCATGAGCTTATAATGTTACTTCATCATTTATTTGATTTGTGTTTGTTGTTGATCATAGCTCATGTGATATTGCTTACTCTTACATGTGTGTACTGTATAAGTCTGACATGACTGTTCTGTGCCAATACACTAATTTATGCTAACTAACTAATGACAATTATTTTTTTATCAGCGATTGAAACGATTATATGGGAAAAGAAAACTCAAGTAACTAATGAGAATGTTCCATATTTCTTATATAATTAATTCTTATCAAGTAGATTGGATACTCATTTTGGACTCC
Source organism: Geranium brycei (assembly GCA_036897365.1). Taxonomy (NCBI): domain Eukaryota; kingdom Viridiplantae; phylum Streptophyta; class Magnoliopsida; order Geraniales; family Geraniaceae; genus Geranium; species Geranium brycei. The sequence continues at coordinate 9,807 of JAYMTP010007496.1, read as the reverse complement.
CAAACTATATTGGCTTTACTATTGTTAATGATGGTCAAATATAAACAACCGAGGAGTTCTTGCTAAAATTGATGTGAGTAAACCGTTTAGTAGAAAGGATCAGGTTCGTGCTTTGTGTAAAAGCAATATTGAGTGTTTGAGCTTTTTCAATAGGGAGAATCTCACAAAATTACAGCTCACTTGACACCATTATCAACTAACCACAATTGACTTACTTTTTGTTGTGAGGGGTGCGCTGACTTTTTTTCCTCATACAACTACAGTACGTTAACTTTTGTTATTTAAAATGTGAAATGACTAAAATACCCTTAATGGTCATTTAAAATTTAAAATTGTGCCATTTGACATTTGTTTTCCATTCCTCCTCTCCCTCATAAAAGTGTCTGTGCGCGTGACAGCTAAATAACCTAAAGTGAGCTAGAGAAACAAAAAATCATTTTAACTATCAAAACTCAAGAGTAAGGGCATGTGAAAGAGGATGAGAAGGTGAGTCAGAAATTAAGTCAACTTCAACAAGAAGCAAAATGCCCAAATATATTAATAGCGTCACTAGATGTTTAGTGTTCTAGTGCTATTTCATCTGTGCACAAATTGCTTCCTCAAATGGATATGAAATTACAAAAGAACAGTAAATCAATTGGTCTCAAAAGGAAAAATGAACCAATTCGTACGTTCTCAGGGTGACAATCGAGTTGCCCTCTCATGATCTTGGACCGCTTAGGATTCTTCTCCAACAGCTTCTTATTTTTAACCTTACAACAATTCACCCAAAAATTTGGATCCAAATATGGAAGTTGGAGAGATGGAGAGAAGAGGAGAGAAAGGGAAAGGAGGAAGGAAAAACAAATGTCAAATGGCACAATTTGAAAATTTAAATGACCAACAAGGGTATTTTAGTCATTTCACATTTAAAACTAACTGAAAAATTAACGGACTGTGGCTATGTGAATGGTGTCAAGATCCGCTGTAATTTTGTGAGATTATCCCTTTTCATTATTCGCAACATTGTAACATTGATGCTCTAACTTGTTGCCCTTTTCATCTAGTTAATTATTTAACTCGACAAACAATGGAGTTCACAAATTCACAGCCTTAGAGACACGTTTCCTCTAAATTGTTGTGTACTTTTATAGTGTTAAGCTCCCATGAATGAGATATGTTCATTGTCATATTCACTTTCCTAGCTAGTTTTTTTGTTTGTAACTATGTGGCCCTGAAGAAACTATAACTATATCTAAAGTGGGTTATGCAATGCTGATACGATGTTGAAATCATAATTTTATCCTATTCTTCGTGCACAACTATTGTTGTGACTTCTCTCTATGAAAGGGTTTCTTCTTTCATGAATTAGTGTAATAATGCGATATTTGTATTATATGGTTATTTTACAGGAGCAGAGACTTACACGGGAAATTGCTGACATTGAAAAGGATACTGGATTCAAGCTCAGAGTTCTAGCCCAGAACTATCCCGATACACCAGGTATAGTTTGTACTCACACTTGTTAACAGTTATAAGTTGACCTTTATCGCGATCTAACTGTTGTAGCTTTGCAAATAACTTAGAGCATGACAAGTGATGCATTTTAGTTCCTGGATTGTTTTTCCAGGGTTGGCAATTAAAGATTTCTGGCAAGTGGATGATAGAACTATCGTCTTTGTAGCTGACCCGAACTTTGGTGAGCAATCGAAACCTACCTGCATCTTTTAACACTACTTTCCATGAATGACTGATACACAATGACCTCTTGAACTAGGAAATATAATAAACTTCAACGTGGGGGCTTCAGTTGATTTAGACATTCCGCGCAGCTTCTGGAGCCGTCTGGCTGGGAAATACGGAAATATGTTTTACTGGAAAGAGATGGTGAAGTTTCCTCGTCATCTTCTCTTTGTTCTCGCGATTTCTGTTAGATAATAGCTTTTCATGGTATCTGGTGTGTTATTCAGGGGGAAGATGCATCCATTGAGAGCGCGGTTATGGCAATATCTAATTGCTTGCGAGAGCCTGTGGGATCCAACAACTGCTCAGAGGTAAAGTAATTATTTGCTACAGATACGATACAAATGGTTTATGTTGGCTACAATGGATGTTGTTACTAAAAACAAGTCATGAATGTATATGAATCCATTGTTAAGCATTATGTACAGAATTTGCATGACAAATTAGATCATTGCAGGCAGTTTAATGTATGGATATATTGTTAAGCATTACAGGTTTTCAAGTTTGCGAAATACAATTTTTCTTAGACTATTCTATCACAGCAATGTTAAAATGTCATTTGTCAAGTGCAGATTATATTTTGGATTCAAATCAGAACGAACAATTTGAGTCTTTGCACAGATTGTTGTCCACAAGTACAATTCTTAAAGACCCGTCCGTCATTGTGACAAAAACATAATAGAAATAAAATGTTCCTCCATAGTTGAGTATTCAACTATACTCAACTATAGTTCAGTTCATTAGCATGACAAATAGAGGCAACATAACTACACTAGCTAATCAACAAGTGAGCCAAATCAAGTTTCTCAGAAATATTGCATACATAAGCAGCTTATGCAAATACAGTTCATCAATGGCATTTGACTACAACTTCATCATACAAAAACAAGATACTAGTCCCCATTAGTACTTGAGGTAACTCGCAACCCTGTTCTATGACCTAGACATAGTTCAGAACTCAAATGGCAATGTCAGCTTCGGTGATGAAGATCATTCCCATTTGTTTGAGGGCAGTGGTAGGCCTACTTCGCTTCCCAGCCTGCCTTCCACGAGATCAACCCACAGGAGCAGCAACAGATCGCTAGAAATTTAAGTTCATTACATCATATAAATGGAGTGAAAGTGGATCAAAACAGGGAAAGAGAAAGATTGAAGATGGAGGACGAGCAATATGAAAGAATATAAGCATCATCTTTCTATCAGGCTCTCTTACAGATGATGTACTGCAGCTCATCTGGTTTACAAGGAATTGCAAGGACGCCCTCCTGGGAGAAGCCGAACTCCTCTTCGGCTTGCTTTAGCAATTCCTGGAACTCTGGATTGTTGAGACACCCCAGATCAACGACAAACCTCTCCGGCTTCCAGCCTAGGGTTGCAATTACCACAAAGTGCCCCTCCTTCACTCTCTTAGAGTGTGAGAGGCTTGCTTGTAGCTTTTCCACAAATGATCGTACATATCTGATGCTTCCCTTCCTCATTATCTCACAGTTTCTAGCTCTAGCCATACATACAGATCGTTGAAAGTCTTATACCAGCACTGTCTATATATATACACAAGTATTGCACATTTGCACTAAATATATTTGGAAGAATGGCAGGTGTGATACTAGGAAGGTACTGAAAAAGAGCTTTAATGGGGAAGCAGCAAGTGTTCTATCACTAGTCAATTATGAGATGCACTTTTTCCCTTCTTGGGGGTGAATTTAAATGCACATTTAATCATTCATAGGGTTCTTGGAGCACTTTAGACAAATGAGAGGAAATAACCTACGAGTAAAGGCCTATCTACTTCACTACCCATTTCATATATGCACATGGGGTGTGTTTCTGAAGATAGAAATTGCCTTTGGAACCTATGGTAAATTCAGCTTGCATTTGTAAGCATTATGCACATGCAAGACACAACACTTCCAGTGCTGTTGCTGTGGGCTGTCTGTCCCATGTCCTATGCATGTGGATCCTAACCAGTTAGTGCTGGTTCATCAATGTGAGCATATGACTCTGTTCATCTGGGGAAAAACATGTAAACACCATTTAGCCTGTTATGGAAATTTAACAGTGCTCTATGTTTTGAAGATTGACAATTAGCAGTAATACAAAGCAATCGGATACTGAAAGGGATGATCAGAAAACTTATATAAGTGAAGGCAAAAAATGCAGAGAGCATAATTCAGTATTTGCTTACCTTCCTCCATGGTCATGGCATAAACCACAAGATTGCCTCTCTTTTGCTTCACATCCTCGGGCAGCTCCTTCACCGATGGGCGAAGATCATCATTATCATGAAGCACTAACACTAACTGGTACTTTGTTCACAAGTAAGGATTGTCATGAGCACCTTCCCAGAAAAGCACATATCTCACATATCCTCAGTACAGGCTACCTTCACTATGAGCTCACTAAAAGCCTACAAAGTTATCCTAGAGATCACCAGAAAGAAAGGTATGACTGTGTTTCGTAAATGAGAGAGTCAAATGTTTGTGCTGCAAGTAATGCTGCATTCAAATGCCAAACTTGGTAAATATTTACCAAAAATAATACCCTGTGTATGTTTTGTTAATGCAATACAAGAATGGTGCGTCATTATTGTGCTCTAGAGAAGAGCCAGAAGCTAACTTTGAGTGGTAGCAACCCACTAAATTAATGAACAAAATATACTTAGCCCGGCTGCTTTTATCCACAGTTTCTCTCACACAGGAAAGCAAAGGCTGAACATCTAGGAACACAAGGTCAGTGGTTTTCGTTTTCTGAAATCAAGACATAGTCTGAGAACATTTTGCTAAAGAGAGACTTTGCTCAAATAAAGGAACACTTCAAAAGACATTAAAGGACCAAGAGTAGGAGTTATTCATAGACTGAAATGATAGTGAGAGCAAGCAGCATGAAAGTATCACAGTCTAGGTATTGCAAACATCTCCAGAGTGATCGCAGAGTTTAAATTTATGATCCAAGAAAGCACACTATCTAATGCATCTTCTATACTCAAACTCTAGCTTCATGTCATGACTCATGACAGCTTTCTAATTTCCCTAAGTAATAATCTCACCAAAGCAGACAAATATTCACATGCAGAACCTCAGTTATATAGGCAAACCAAATATATTGTCGAGGGCAGAGTGCAGTATTAACAGATTGTTCTGATAGATACAGACAGTACTAAGTTCATGACAATCATAATCATAAACCAATTTCATTTCAATATGTTCCAGAATTTGAGAAAACAGGTAGTCAAAAACCAAAGCAAAATGAGGCAGAAACTGCAGATTCAACGATTACCCAATATGCAAAAATCATTATTTAGCAAGCTGATCTGAACTTCAAATTGTATCAAATGAAGCAGCTGAATAAGGCTCAGCAGTAAAATCCATATGTAGATCAAAAGGGATTATACACTAGAAATGTGTGTAAACACATAGATCAAGCTGTTTGTTTCCGCTCAAAGCCGGAGCCAGGATCATCATTGCAAGGGGAAACATCGAGACCGGTGACCACCGCAGACGGTGGACCACGGCGGCACCTCTGCTCCATCTCGGTGACGGAGTCAGAGTTACCAGAAAACAGCGCCTCCACGGAGCCGTCTCTCCGGTTCCGAACCCAACCGTTAAGGCCAAGCTGCTTGGCGTTCTCCACCGTCCAGTTCCGGTAGAAAACCCCCTGCACTCGACCCTTCACCACAACCCTAACCTGCACAGCAAAAACTCATTACTCACCGATTCAATATAAAATTCACAAACAATCGTAATGAAACGCACCGTTTTGACGGAGGGTTGTGAGGCGTCGGAGGTAGCTTGCGGAGAAGCCATGGAAGACATGGGAGATCGAAGAGAGGGAATCGAAAGAGGAAGAGGAACAGTGAGGACGAATCTAGGAGGAGGAAGAGAGCGCCTCCGTATCTTCACCGGAAAAATTGAGGCAGCGATGACGAATCTGGTTCTCTGCATGACATTGTTTAGCATGGGCCTGAGTGCCTGTGACTGTGAGATCGCGTTCGCCATTACAATTTACGGCTGATGAAGATGACGCCTGCAGACCACGAAAATTACAAGTGAAGACGAGACCACCATAAATTGGGCCTAAAAGGCCCATCTCTCGAGGCCTCATAAAAATGGTTAAGCCCACCTCGCGATACCGGTACACACAGTAATATCTAGCTTTGTACCCGAATTGAGCCCTGACACACGGAAAAGTTTGTCCCCTCGCCAAGACCCGCTCCCTTCTCGCGCACGGTATCACAACACCCAATTATCAATACCAAGAGGAGGTAGAAGCGGGCACTAGTTTACAAAATGACTAGATATATCAAGCTTGAGGGATTTCGAGGCGGATCAAAGAAATATAAAACAAAAGTTTAAAAATCAATTCCACAACATATCATACAAACAAGGAACGATGCGAATCGAACAACAAAACACGAATCACAAACTTGCGAAAGTGCTCAGTTATTCAATTCTGTTTCGTCCATCAAAGCATAAATAAAATTCAATTTCATAGTATACATTATCAGATTCAGGTAAACGCTCGATTCATTATTCAAGCACAAATCTAAAACTTGATTGATTTCACATAATATAAACACAAATAAATTTCATGACTTTCAATAAACTTGAATTCTAAACCAAAATAATTAACAATGAATTCTCAATCCAAGTAATACAATCTCAACTTAATTCCAAGTTCAATAAACTAATACAAAATTTCAGTTACATAGAAAAACTAGGAGAAATGAATGAAAAAATCTCCACAACAAATGAATGCTCTGAACCTCCAAGTCTTCTCTTCTGAACTCCTTTCCTCTAGGCTCTAGCCTCCTTTACGTCTATTCTGATGTAAAACTTATGATTTTCAAAACCGCAGGATCCTATTTATATTGTAGCTTAAACGGGGTCAAAATTGAGAAAGAAACGCAAAATCCGGACTGATCGTGCCAACTTATTGAGCTGGGTCGGTAACCTGACCTCTGTGCCTCCTGGAGTTGCACTGGCTACCGAGCAAGGATACTGAGTTGGGTCGGTAGGTTGCTTGGTATCTCCGCCTAGTCTATCTCTGCACTTGTTTCGTCTACCGAGCAAGGATGCCGAGCTAGGTTGGTAACCTGCTCGGTATGTTAGTGCTTCTCCTCTGCACTTGTTTTGTCTACCGAGCATGCTTACCAAGCTGGGTCGGTAAGTTGTTCGGTATCTTGGTCTTTCTTTGCGACTTTGCTCTTCTTTGACATTTTTTTCACCTGAAATACACTCGGCACCCTCATGAGGCAAAAGATAGATAAAATATACTACAACCTATAAATTTCAGACAAAATAAGATTAAAATTAGGAGATTTGACTCAGGAAGATGCTAAAACTCCAACCCTATCAAGTCCTAAACTTTTAGTTACTCCCTCTATAAATTTAGGGAAAACCTCATTATACAATGCTTAGAATAGACTTTTTCATTTAATTAGACGTAGATATACAATCCAATTTTGAGGTGCTTGAAATGGTAATATACTCATTTCGTTAGATTGTGTTAAATATTGAGACTGGCCTTGAAATGATAGAGAACGCCGGATCTGAGTAGTAAATGGATGTCAAAGACAAGGATGGTAAGGGAAGCAGAAGCCATGTCAAGGTTTCTCTGCAGGTGAAACTTCCCGCTGAGTAGGAGGTGTTAGAGCATTGGAGGGAAAGGATGTGAAGGCGCTGCATGATTGAGAGTAGGTTCGAGAGAATAATGTGGAGGAGAGGGTTCTTGGACCATTTAAGAGAGTCAAAATGAAGAAGAGAGCCGACTAAACTGAAGTCAGCATGGAATATGAACTTCACTGTAATTATCTCTTGAAATTATTATTTAATTATGATATGTAGTTCAAGAATTTTATTTTTGTGAATTTTTTTAGTAATTCACACATGTTGGAAGAGAAATAGATATTTGAAGTGTTGCTCAAGAGAGAGAAAGAAAATAGGGTTGAGGCAGGAAGAGAGAACATTTTAGTTTTTCAATCAAATTAAATAAATTCATAAATAATGAATTTAACAGTGTGAAAGTTTTGTATTTTTAGGTACATTCAAAGAGAATTATATATTTAGATATAATTATGTACAAACCGACCTATTTTAAGACTAATAAGTGACATTTTCCTTAAAATTTGTTTGACTCAACTTGAATGAGTCTATAAACTTGAGCTCATGTTGAATTCAAGAAAAATGTGAATTCATATAATTTTTGTTAAAATATTGCTTACCTTTTTGCTCATATTAAATATATAGTTTATAATAAATTAAAATTCTAACGAATTGTTGAGTCTAATAATGATATGATTGAATTAAATTATACCAAGTTTGAATGAAGTATTTAGCAATTCAAGTTTAAATAATAATTATAAACTCAAATCCTCTACTGTCTATTTGTAACTCAAAATTATTCAGCAAAACAATAACTAAATCTTCGTGTTACTAGAAATAAAATTTGTTATTTTCTATTTTATATCTAGCCGTAATTATTCATACAAAAAATCATTAATTTAATATTATCTTACTCCATTATAACATAGGATTAAACCTGTATCTAGTACAATACATATCCATCATCTAAAGTGTTTATTTGAAAATAAAATTCCCATTAGACATGTCATTTTTTGATTTCCGAAAATGTATAAAATCGGCAACATGAAGAAATGAAAAATTGAAAGCATGGAAGAGACGTAATATAATAGATGACAAGGCCATGGGACATGATGAGTCATGACAGTGTTGAGAATAAGTGGCGTGCGGTTTCAAAAACCAGCACGCTTCCACGTGTGCGTGACGTGGATTGGGCCCCATCACTGTCCCTCTTGTCTGCTCTCTCCCACCCAACCCAAACATAACCAAACACATATGACGTGTCACCCTACATGACATGCAAATGCCATTCCACATACATGACATGCGATACCATCTCATCACCATACACGTAGCTAGCTTTGGGGTCGTGAGTCCAGTCTAGTCGAGGCTGACTCAGCATATGGGTCACGTTTATATGACTAGAAAATCACGTTGTGCAATAATGTCGGTTGCCCCTTGATTTTGTAATTAATTGTTTATTATGTTAACCGACTTTTTTTGTAATAAATTATTATTTATTGGTTATGAAAATAAGGGTGGCGTGATTATTATGTATATAAAATATTAAAATACGAATTTTCTATTCTTTTTTATAAATACCTAGTTGAGTTCAGAGTTAGAAATTTGATCATTATGGTTTTAAGTTCAGAGAGTTGAGACCAGAGACGTTCAAAGAGAGTTCGAGGCTTTGAGAGGAGGTTGAGCACTCTTTGAAGCATAGGGATCGAAGGCATCGAAGAGATTATTTGTGCTAGGTTTTGATATATGAATTTTGAGATTTATCATTAAAGTTTGGACTTTTATGCATGTGTGCTTATGATTCTAAATTTATTATAATTATTGATTGCTGAGAGATAGTTTATAATCATTGTGTTGTTATGATACCGAGTCCGAGATGATCGTTGGATAACTGACAAGTAGAATTATAGGGGGTTTGAGAGGACCCATATCCCGTAATTGTTGTCTGATTGCAGAGTTAGTTTGCCACTAGTTCAAGAGAATAGTTGGCTAGTCGACTCTAAATTTGTTCACGTCGAGAGGCGGAACCAATGTATTTGTGGACATAGGATAACACTATATTGCATGAATTTCCTTGCTTGATTGATCGATTGATAATGACATGTATTGCCTAGTACCATTGTGCCTCTCCTTATTTGTTAACATCTTTGATCGACTACTACTTCTACTTTACTTGCCTACTTTATTTCGTTAATTAAATTATCATCTTTTTACTTCTTGCATAAATAACTGAAATTGAATATTGAATAGACCATTTAATTGGTCCTTGTGGATTCGACCCTATACTTACCAGTATATTATTACTTGTAACGACCGCGTGCACTTGTGCGTATTCGTGAGCCCGTGGACCACTGTCTACAGTAGGGGTGTCCATATAAACCCGGAAACCGGGAAACCGACCAAAATCGGACCGATCAAAATCGGAACCGGTACAAACCGGTAGCAATTCGGTTTTGATTTGTCAAAACCGGTAAGAACCGGTCCG
>JAYMTP010007495.1:0-10940 GCA_036897365.1 Geranium brycei | reverse complement strand
GAAACCAACTAATCTTAGGAAACTAACCTAAATTCCAGCCCTAATTATACTTAACTATTTTAACAAGATTTATCATTGTTGCAATTATGTTCATGTTGGTAATGCTTACAAATACCTTCCGCTTCAGTTTCTTCACCCTGAAATGTAATTTTTGGCTGTCCATCCAAAGCATAGTTTACGGGTCTCTGCATAGCATTCATAACACAAAGCTGACATCCAATTTTGATTGAGTTGAGGATTATGAGTCTAAGTTAATGTCATGGAAATTGATCCAAAATAGTTATCGAACTATCCATTTCACTCTGGTTTAATCCCTGAACACGGCTTCTTTTTTCTTTCTAATTTAACCTTTCAACTATCCAGATTGTTCTGATTTAGTCCATAAACTTTGTTTTGCTCCAAGTAAGTTTCTAAATTAGTTCAAGGACTAAATCTAAACAGTTAGCTACTATCGTATCATAGATGAAACAATAATCATAGATGTTTTAGTATTTTAAGAGTTATTGAAGGGTAATTCAGTAATTTTCTCGAAATGTTATCAGAGTTGAGTAAAATGTAATGTTAAAATACTCGGGGTATCATGAAAAATTATGTTTTAGTTAGGAGGTGTTTAGGGCAAAAAGCCTATAAAGAGTAATTTATCAAACAAAGCAATCAATCATAATCCAATAGTGAACTCACAACCAACTGATGTTGGTTAGAACCACCTATTACGTTCTTTGAATGTAACAATGTTGAGAGAAATGTGGGGTTGAAATGCACTGGAGATTGCAGCAACTGTACTGTACCCTTTGAGTTGGTGATGCATGTCAATGTGTTGATCATGGTACTTTGGTAGATAGTCTTGTTTACAGCATTTGGGGGCATAGTATTTTGTTAGATGGAAATTGTGTTAATGGACAAGAAATATTCATGTAAACAAGACTTCCTATATGATGAATGATATGAGTTTACAGTTTTAAAAAAAACCCCAAAGAACAATTATTCGTAACTTATAACGTCCAACGATTTGTTAAATAGTCTTTCAAAAACCATACTTGCAAGTTGATCATAATGCAATTTTGTACTTGCAAGTTGGTGGGCTAAATGTATTGGATAATATGGAACCTGCTTGGTCTGTTGAAAATAGGTAAAATGTCATACAAATGCGGTACAAATCTGAACTCATTCAAATCGATTATTTTCTTTCAATGTACATAATAATCTGATAATCACTACTTGTTTGTACACTCTTACATCAATCAGGCTGCGACCAAAAACAATTGAGCTTATGCTACCAAAAAAACTAACACCTCCATCTCCATGATATCATGGCAAAACATGGCATGGTATGGTAGGAACAAAAAATTCAATCCACGTGTGAAATTTATCAGAAAAAGGAAAAAATGTTTAATTCAATAATACTATCGGACCTATACATGATTGGAACAAGTTGCTGAGAACAAGTTGAACTTCTCCTGAAGTATGCTCACACTGCACGAGGTCTACCAACAGTGGGAAGAAACGAGAAACGTACCTCCTGAACGAGTCCCTTTCCAGCCCACATAGTAATTGCATTGCAGAAACAAGTAATGGTGTCCGGGCGCCTAATTCTTCCTTTCTGGCCACGGCCAATGGAAGAATCCAGTTTTGCTGCTCGGATTCATCCGCTGTACAGTTTAGGTATATTTTCAGTATTTTTTCGCACAGGGCCACAGCTCGTGGCTCCACGCCTATTTTCTCGGATACAGCTGGATTCTCCGCGAGCAAATCTTGGAGGAAGTTGAGGAGGTTCTGGTGGGAATCATTTTCGAACTGAACAATGGGAGGGCCAGAGAGTTCCAGGATAGAACACACTTTCTCAAGTTTCTTCTGCAAGATTGTCTCTGAGTTCAGCTGAGAGGCATGTGATGCGATAGAAGAAAATATTTCGATAATGATTTTGATGTTGTCAGCTGATATATGCTCCATATTTGTTTTCCAAATATCAGTTATAACCTGTGATGAGAGAAGGTTATCAAATATAATAATAATATACATCAACGTAGATACATACAGCTAATAGGAGATTCAGGTATGGCAACACAAGCTATGCTTTTGTTTTTATGTTAAAGAAAAAATCTGGCTGAACTGCCACAATCAATATATTGGACGTGAATACATATATCCATGCACACATCAAAAATCATTTTTGCATATACACACAGAGGAAAAGGAATGGGGAGAACCTGCATAATGAGTATCTGCACAGAAATATGACTTTTTGTTCTTGCAACAACATATGCCGCAGTTTGCAGATTATCATCCTCAAGATAAGCAGAGGTCAACTCAAGATCAGACATCGTATCTGTATCAGTATTTGTTTGAGATCTATCTGGGACTTCAATGTTATCCATGGTTCTTATCAAATTCAGATATCCTGACAATGTTGATTCGGCTGCTTCCATCAAAGCCAGAAAAATGTATCTCCATTCATCTTCGGAAAACCTCTGCCCCAAGTCACCAGCCAAACGAACTAATGCACTGACACCTGTATTAGCAGCCACCTTAAGTGCACTTCTTATGAATCCAGTCATTATTAACACCACACCTGGTAGTTGAGATCTAGCAGCATCAAAGCATTTAACAAATAAATCTATTAGACACTCTGAAGCCACTGCAGAAGTTTCTGGATCCCATGAACTTGCTTCATATTGTGAAGATACTGTCCACGATTGTTGATCTTTTACATCCCTTTTCTCGGATAAATTAAATATAGGGAAGATGACAGAGTTGAAAACACAAACCCAAAATGGGCCTGAAAATAGATGACCGTGATCCTTTAAAATGTCAAAAAGCACTCCCAGTGATGTCTTTCTGATAGCTGCTCTGGGTTCAGATGTTAGCTTTGACAAGCCTGAAATGAGTATCACAATAACTATTACTTATACCCAAGGCACATCATACCTCACAAAAATTTATGAAGTACAAACAGATGAGACTCATTCTTGAGCTTACTAATTACCTAGAAAGATGTACATATATTTCATAAAACAAAACTTCTTGTTTATCTTAACAAAGGATACACACACACACACACACACACACACACACACAATGTTGCTTCTCTGTAGCATTCACTAGGAGTCTAACTAAAAGAGCAATTTACCTGTGAGCAAAGGAACCCAAAAAGACGCATGATCATCTTTATCTGTGAAAGCTTGTATATCTGAAGAATCCTCATTTGCTTGTGAAATTGGGGAACAATCAACCCTGCTCTCCTCATTGCAAATAAACCCTCCCTCTGCAAGCTTGACAGCGCAAAATCGAAGAAATGCAATGGCATTGAGGCTAACATCACTGTCAAATTTGCTATTTGTGAAGGTGAGGAGGCATTTAACACAGTCAGTAAAAGTCATAGACTCAGTCTCCGTAATGTAAGGGAAGTATTCTCGAACTATTTTCTCCATTGTCTGGAAGGCCAGCAAGACGACATTCTTCCTTTCATCAGCTGCAGCAGTGGTAAAAACCTGGGAAAAGAAGCATCATGTCAAATGCATAAGATTTTGAAGGCAGAATAGCAAATTTATTGAGATATTTTTTCTTAGAACTCAATTTAATAAGCTACATAAGATGAAGTTTTTCTTAGAACTCAGCTTGATCAGATAAATAAGAAGAAGATATTTATAATAAAAAACTGGTCAACTCTCTGCCAGTCTGCCTCAGTTCATCATAGCAATTGGATTTATTGGAAAGATTTCACATCATGAGTATTGCAACCTAGTATCAGCTTGAAACTAAGAATGCTAAATGGAACAACTATTTTGTTCATTTTTAGGGAACTAAATAACTTCAATCTGGCGTTATTATTTGAGTCATGGTGCATGACACACTTTTGAAAATGATGCTACAAGTGTACTAAAAATAGAAAAAATGTTTTAGTCTATTGACAAGGCATCATGCTAAAAACATCACCCAAATGAACAAAAATATGAATATAAAAGTAGTAAAGCAGCTTATTATTTTCCTGACTATTTAAAAAAAAGTTACAGGCACGTATTCTTGGAATAGCATTCCTTTTCTCTCTCTTTTTCTTGCATCTTTCCACTCTTGCCTAAGTTTTTTCGGTGTATCTCCCTCTTTAGTTGATAATTTCAGGGATAGGAAGGTGACTTTTGTCCTCTTTCATATATTTTCATCTATATAGAATTAATTCTTCTAGTCAAAAGAAAATGGCAGCTAATTACAATTCTAATAATCGTTTGTTCTAAATGAATGGAGTTTTTGAATCACACAACCTGAAATATATCATAAAGTAGTTTAATATACCTTAAAAACACTTTTCCAGCCGGATTTCACATTACTGACACGACACAGAACCATCTGCGAAACGCACCGAACAATTAATTCTTTAATTTCGGTGGAGTTACTATTCTGCATGACAATCACAAATGGTCTCAGAAATTCATTTTGGAAGTTGTAGTTTGCTAATTCCTCTCGTTCTAGAAATTTCATAGCAAGTTGCCGCAATGAATCCATGGCAAAAATTGCGACGGGCAGATTTTCTGACAAGCCAACTGACACAAAGAACTCTGAGAGAACATTCCATATGCGGGACCAAACTAATCTGATGCGGTTCATATTATAATGCCTGCAAATCAAGAAATGCAGTGATTATGAATTATGCTTCACTCTGATCGAAACAGATTTGCATGAAACTAATATGTTAACTGAAAGTAAGAAATATAAAAACTCTACACAGCATGATGCCTTAATGTATAATTCCAAAAGTAAAAGAGAATAATCATACGCAATTTCAACTATTTTTGTGAGGCTGAACACACGAGGGTCAGCTGGAGATTGTAGCTCCGATATGGAGACTTTGCAAAGAGCTCTCACAAAAGCTACTATTGCATCACTATTCAACCTTTGACTAAGGGCAAATACTTGGCTCAACTCAAAATTCCCAACCTGCTCCAGCAAATTTAAGTTTGAAATGAAGTTACTAATCTGAACAGATGATAACTGTCCTGAAGTTTTGACTCCACGGCCGGTGCTATCATATGAACCACCTCGAACAACAGCCATCACAGCCGGATTATGAAGACTCCCTTTTCGCTTCAGAGATGATGAACCCACAGATTTGGCTGTTTTCTCTTCCAAATCAAAAGTAGGTACAGAAAAATAGGATGCATCACTTGGTGAGCCCTCTCCCAATAGTTGCAGATGTTCAATCCGGGAGAGGCATGTCAATATGTGCTCCCAGGCTTCTTGAAGATAGTTACCATCTTCAATGGCAATTAATATTATTGCCTATAAGAAAGCAATGACAGTTAGAATGATAAAAAACCAAATATAGACTCTTTTGGCAAAGTTTGGGAGGTCTATATATCTAGCATACAGAATTACAAGTTAGTGACAGTTACTCCACACAGCAAAAAAAGGTGAACTGTAAGAACTTTAACGGATTAATTATCATAAGATCACGTAAAATATGAAAGGCGAGGAAGTTTACATGTCTCACATTGTCATAATGAATTCAGACATACCTTCACGGCATCCACATTTTTTTGCTTCATATCTACAGCACAATGAAGAAAAGTAAATTTGGCTATAGATGAGACAAAAGCATCTCTTTGCGTCTGCATGCCCATCACTGCAGTAACATGCACAGCATAACGAAAACCCAGAAGACATTGAGTTGTAGCAACCTTGTCATCACTCTGGTCAAGAGTCACACTGAATGCAGCAAGCATAGGACCCCAGCTTACCTCAACCATGAACCTTAATGTTGCTGGATCGGTTACAGTATGATAAATAGACCTAGAACATGACACTCGCAATTAGCCCAAAGAAAGAAAAAGATACACTTCATATTTTATGATCTCTAATGCACCAATCAGATCATAACCATTACAGAAGACATAAACCCCAATCAAATTAAATATCTAATTGAATTATTTTTCTTGACACATTATTTCAACGTTTCAATTCATTTATAAAAGCAACCAATTGCAAACCTACTTTCACATGTACAATCAACATAAACCTGTCTATATTCCCAGAACAGTATAAATTAAGTGTACTTACTCTGATTTTCCATACTTAGCTTTGAACTGTTCCTGGATGTGCCTTATAAGAATCCCATTAGCACCAACGGCTTTCTCTTCAGTGTGCTTCCAACTAACAAGATTCAGTATACCGTCCAAGCCCAATAGTTTATTGAAGCTGTTTGCCTGCTTGCTTCGTGGTGCAGAAGATTCAGCAATTATCTTGATTTCATTTTTCACAATATGATCATATAGCGCACCAAGATAACTTTCAGGTAAATCTTTCCCGTCGTCTATCCCTCTGTTGTTTTTTATGAAATCAGCCTTAGTCATCTGGATAGCCAATCAATTCAATGCAAAGTAGAAGTCAAAACAGAGCCAAATAAACCATGCATCTATTAGAACAAACAAAAAGCATTATTCATGCAATTCAATGTTCGTTTCAAAGTTAACTCACTCAATAGTCCCATTCCATGTCACTAGTGTAATTTTTAAAAAAATTCAAGATATTCTACTCTAAGAGAAACTACTATTCATGTTTCAAAAAGATAAATATGAACTTTGTATATATACTATAATGATGAGATTTTGTCTCCTCTTTAACAAGAATATTATAATACATACATGATTTACAAGTCTGAAATATATCTAATATTATTTTGCACGTGATATTTTATTGATTACAAATAAATAAATAAATAAATCCTAAAGGAAATAAAAACTAAGCAGCAATTTTACAAACGGGCAAGTTTTACAATATCATGGATACGTAGCAAAAGAGAAACTAAAATTGTTTATAGTATCAGACCTTTTCTTTCACCATGTTATTATGGGCGTCTGTATTGAGCAGTATCACAGAGTAAGCCAGAACATAAGCAGTATCTGCAGTAGCAAATGAACTTGGATTGCATTTACAGTAACGCTCAGCAAACTTTTCCATGATGCGGTCAATCTTCTGCGCCTCTCCAGGTAACCTGAAGCCTCTGAGGAAAAACCTTATAGCTTCACCAAAATCCATCCCTTCAAAACTGAATGAGTCTACATAAGCATGCATAACTTTTAGAGAAAATTCCTCCCTTTCACCTAAATAATCACCTATCACTGTTTCATTAAGACCAAAAGTATTCCTGAGGAAAGCTGCCACTTCTTCCGGAGAATCACCAACTTTCTTGGTGCTGATCAGAAACCCAATACCTTTAGCAGGTTTCCTGTTGAACAATGATATACCTTTCTGCATGCAACATAGTTAAGTTATCACTACAAAGTGAACCGTGGAAATCCTGCATTATAGACCAGACTAAAAGCTGAAGAAGACAATAATGCAATGTCATGAAAACAGTTGAAAGATAATTAAGCAGCTAAAATCTAATTCAAAAAAAGTCATTCACGAATGGATTGGAAGTTTGTGAATTCATGGAAAGAAGGCACGCAGCCAAAACAATAAAAATAAGGAGCTAGTCTCTCCATAAGTAAGGCAAACACACATACCTGTAGTTCAATTTTATAAGCACGGCGTTGCTCGAGGGTAGCAGCATCAGACAATTCAGAATTTGCTTCTATATGCAGCTCAGAGTCGGAGATGGCTCCTTCTTCTCCACTTGAGGCTAATTGATTTTCTGATGAAATATCACTCACGGAGCTCTTTGCCAGGCAGGAATCGCCTATCTTTAGTTGCTGATCCATCCATGCACCCACTGATCTAATGATGGTTACTAAGCACTTAACCGATTCATGCCGAAAAGTAATATCCTGGGCCGGAGACAAGGTTGTTGTCGAACCAGGGGGAGGACCTAGAGCAGTTTTCAGAAGGCCATTGACAGTCCTGCAAATATCTGATAGAATTAAAAAGGTTTTAATACATTTTACTAAAACATAGTGACAAAAAAGGAGGCAATGGAAAGATTGAATAATAATTGCATACTAATATGTGTGTATGTGTGTGAGAGAGAAAGAAAGAGAGAAGGCAGCTCATATGCAAAAGTATAAGGTTCTTGACATGTGAGGCAGACTCTACGGTCCCAAACTAGAAATATTTATTCACTTTAAGCAATGACTATGAAAATATGATATGATCTTAAATTGGTTGTGAACTCAAGAATGTGTTCGTATAGGATTTTGATCTTGTTAGAATCCCACATTTGAAGTATGTGGACATCATAACCACTTGATTGGGTTTGGGTCCCTGTCAGCTTAAGCTTTTGGGTTGGAGTAACATTTAACAGAGGATATCATGATCAATCTTCAAGTTAAGAAAAGTATATGTATTCTAGGAATATATGGTCCATCTCAGCCTCAGCAATAGACAGTAAAACTCAATTTGGCAAATCTTCACCCATCTGACTTGATTGACATGGCCAAATACTACCTATTCATGAGTGGCTCAAAGTTCTTCAATAATCTTACTGCAAGTTGCCACTCAAGAGGGCTAGACGCATCTTAACACTAGTATCATATTTCTACCGAGTAACCAAAGATCCCATAACTAGGCCTGCAACTTCACATTCAAAACTAACCTATATGAGTTAGGTATTAACCTATATTTCTATTTGATTGATATGATTCTCCAGCAAATCAAGCATCAGAATGGCATGCCAATTAGATACACAGCTTCAGATTCAAGAATATAATGTAATATTTGAACTGTGTAATACTTAACTAAAAATTCCAAAAAACTCCAATCGAGACTACGATATAGTCTGCTGCTTATGAGTAATAGTACCTTTCAAAAATGTTTGGAGCATCAACATCACAGTCATAGTTCACAAAGACATCAATGGAAAGGCGTGAATCCTGAAAAATCTTCTCCAATAAATTGAGAATTGTCATTTTCTGTATATAACTAGGCTGGAGAACGTTCTCAAGCACTCGAAGGACAAGCATGGGGAAGAAAATACCAATCTCTGCTTTCAACACTGATCTGTATTTTGTTACCAGATTGAGAAAAATACTACATAGGAGCTGGAAAACAGCCATAACTGACAATGCACTGTTCTTCAACAATGATAAGCAGAGATAGTGCTTTATGGCATTGAGAAATCTGTACAAAGAGAGGAAAAGGTAAGACTTGGAATAGCACTTGCCATAATAAAGCAGCAGAAAACATTAATTCAACAATGACGGGTTAAAATAGAAAAATAATATATTCTCGAAGAAATGGAGGCAAAAAATAGGGCTTATTAAGCCCTACTCGTTCGTTTTTTGTTCTCTTTCTTATCTAGGTTGTTCTCTTTTGTTTTTTTCTTTTTCTCTCTTCTTCTTGTCTTTTTCTCTTGTTATCGATGTTATTGGCTGACTTTTGTTTCTCCCTTAGAAGCCTTAGTTGGTTTCATCAATAATATCTCTTTCTTTTCGCTGAAAAAAAAAAGAATATCTCAGTCCTGACTAACATACAATCTTAATAAATTCAACAGAATAAAGCCACAAAGCTACCTAGCCTAGCGGCCCTAGCCTGTTTTCATGATATTCATTTCTCTAATTTGCCAACATTGTCATTTGCATTCCTAAATAACTTACTCCAGTCTAAAAGCTAGAGATATTAAGTGGAGTCTCAACTAATATATCAAGGCTGTCACTAAATACACATTGGAGGAAGCACAGACAAGTCAAAAGCCCAATACCAATTCAAGATTGCATACAATTTAAACTTACTCCGACCTAAACGCTTCCACTATTAGATGGCGGGCCGAACTAAATATCAAGTGGCGGATATTGGAGAAAGCACAAACATGTCAGAGGCTCAATACCAAAATAAGCTTTGATATCATGGTAAACTGACTTCAACCTAACAGCTTAAACTATTAGGTGCAGGGCGCAACTACTATATCAAGTGATAACTAAATCCACATTTGCCCAGTACCAGGTCAAGATATGAAATCATGTTAAACTTACTCCAACCTAAAAGGTCAAACTATGAGATGGAGGACACAATTACTCTATCAAATGCTCACTAAATCCCCATTTTTTATTAATGTAGGACACTGCAGCACTCACCACCTATCTTGGTACTCAAATCAGACAAATGAGTAGTTGAAAAGGCAAGAAATTTGATAAAACTATATGAAGTGCCATTACATTTCTTAAGCATTCACGAAGAACAAGATGCCATAACAAAATGCACGTGACTTGCCTCTCGTTTGAGCGCCAAATGGGGCCACCATTGTCCATTATCACTTTTATCAGCTCTAGAGACAGTATCTTCCCCCTGAGCAGAATTTGGTCATCTGTATTCTCCTGCGACGAGTACTTCATGGACAACTTACACAAATTCTTGAAAAGAAAAAACGCATCCTCCCTCACATTACTCTCAGCCCCCGATTCAGTAGAGGAGTCCCCTTTCTCCGAGTCCCGATCGCTGCCATTCTGCATTTCTAGAGCCGAACTGGTGCGCACCTGCACACAGTCCCCGACAACCCCTTCACAGGCACTCATAACCTCGTTAAGGAAGCCCTGGCAAAAGCTCAACATATTGCCCTCACTCAAGTTCTTGTCAGTGAACTCCAACAATTCAGCTACATAAACCGTCCGAACAGGACCAACATCCACGGAGTCCTCCTCGGCCCTGGCGAAGACAATGAGCACAATCTGAGCAAGCACGGCCTTGGCGCAGACCTGGTTGGACCCGCTCAAGCTCCCGAGATACACATTGTAGCACACACGAGCGATCTGAACGAGGCAGGCGCTGCGGACGACGAAGAGCGGGGATCGGACGGCGGCGAGGAAGGCCCTGAGGGCGGCGAGCTCGAGGGAGTCCTCGCCGAGGCTGCAGGCGCGGCACATGGCGTCGAGGAGGCGGGGGAGGGCGGAGTGGGAGGCATGGGGCTTGCCGCCGATCTCGCCGCGGAGGAGGCCGGAGGAGAAGAGCCGGAAGGCGGCGTCGAGGGAGGGCTCGGCGAGCTTGGGGGAGGCGGCGCCGAGGGCGAGGAGGAGGGGGGG